>APFE030452898.1:124290-146087 GCA_000404065.3 Pinus taeda | reverse complement strand
ACAATGTGATCCCTCACGCCCTCCAATAGAATCCTTCGACACTTTGTTGTCTTCTTTTGCCAATCCCCGACTTGAGCAGCATCAGTAGGTTTTGGGACTCCGCATCTATGAACTCCTTCAACCCATTATCATCTAACACTGCCTCCATCTTGTGCTTCCATGCAATATAGTTTGAGCTGCCCTCAAGGGAATACTCCAATCGCAATCCTTTGAAAGACATTTCAAATTTGACACCAAGAAAACACTGCTACAAATCCGAATTCCACCAGCTCAAAACTCAACCGCTTCTGATCTAAAATTTGTGAGAACAAAGTATTTATCATATAGAGATCGACTGTATGGGCATTCACCAGATATCTCAACTTCCAAAAGAAGGATGAATCCAGAAGCTACCTAGCCCGATTACAGACTCTGGCTAAAGAAATAAAATGTAAACACTTTCTGAATAATAGATACGATGATCAATCCTCGCTTTGATATCTTGTAGAAATCTCTTCTACAAATCAACCAGCTCTGATACGATGTAGAAATTTTGAATAATATGACACTTAATCACAGAGATTATCCTGATTATACAGTATTTGCAGAATCATGCATAATACATAACCTCCTCTACGTTGATCATCAATTTTGCGGAATTAAGAAACAATTACATGCGCACATTGAAGCATCAATCACACATATCAACACAGTATATCACGGGGAAAGCATGTAGTTGAAAACCCCCAACTATCTATATATTATATTTATTGAGAACATGTAACAATACATAGTACAATACTCCTCACAAGTACTCAATATTATCTCCACCTGCTACACACAAACTAGCTCAGATCTGAATCAATCAATGGCTCAAATCTCCTCCGCTGCTTGCCTACCTCCACTGCGTAATCCTGCATGAGAATAGATGAGAATGGCTGATCCAAACTCGTATTTCCATTGTCTATACCACACAATCCTCATTGGCAATACTCAATCCATTGATTGTGCAAATCACATGCACAACTATAGTCACAAATGACAGCTGTCTTTCCCTTTCACTCACCTCTAACACTTGTCTCCATTGAACTGTCCAAGCACTGAGTTAACTGATGTATTCCTCAGTTGATTTATGAGTTAATAATTAGTGAATTAATTAATAACTAATTCACATCACTCAACACTTAGTCTATTGATCAGTTAGACTAAATACAACTAGTTCAACTAAGTCAAACTTAACACAACTCCATTAACCGCTCATCCAACTCCACAGAACTCAATCACTGAAGTCCTGACTGAAGTCCTCCATGCAATAGCTCAAGTAACCCATAAGAAACATGTATTTCCTTCTGGCAGCTACATGTGCCACATCTGTAGCTTGAACTGAAGTGCTCCAAGAGAATAAGATAATGTTTATAGTCCAAATATTATTAAGAGCTAATAATATTCGACTGTTCTATATTTAGCCTGGCAGTGTAAAAATAGACTCCGCCCATATGTCTAAAAATAGAAGTCCATATATTTTTACCAACATGACCAATCATCCACAAATAGCATCCTGCAACTCATACACCATGATCCATATGTCTAAAATTAGACATAGTCTAAAAATACACTTTGAGCCAAAAATAGCCTGCGGACACACTTAGTGAAGGCGACTTCTTTTCACTAAGCTCCATCATCTTGTTGCATTTTCAACATGTTCCTCTACCTCTACCTCGGTTATTCCCTCTACCTCGCTGATATGGCTTGCCACCTCTAGTGTTGTCTCCTTTTTCTGTTGTTCCTCAAGCCTTGGAGCTATTGTCTTCTTCACTATTACTGGCAGTCTATCCTCTGCCATAGGATTTTCCTCGTCCTTTGTTGGTTCCCCATCCTCTTCTAGCATTATGTTTCCTGGTGATCTTATCCTTTGCCTTCAGAGCACTCAAGTAGGCTTCCTCTATATTTTTCGGGGAAAGAATGCTGATTTCGTCTAATATTTCCAATCTCAAACCATTTACATACCTTGCTAGCTTCTCCGAGGTGTCCTCAGTGTAACCAGCTCTTAAATTTACCTGGTAGAATTATTCTATATACTCTCTCACTCTAATCCCTTTTTGTCTCAAATTCTGCACTTGTCGATGCAGTGTAATCTGGTAATCCTTGGGCAGAAATTTGCCTTTCAGCTTGGCCACCATCGTTGGCCATTTCTTTATTGGCAACTTGTTCATCCTTCTTCTTTCCACTTGGACACTATCCCACCATAGGGTTGCATCCCCTTTCAACTTCGTTGCAGCAAACTTAACTCTTCGGTCCTCACTAACCTCTTCACATTCAAAATACTTGTCCAATTCACTGATCCAGTCCAACAGAACTTCTGTGGACAAGATGCCATCGTAATTTGGGATCCCTGGTTTAGGCTTACTGCTAGCCAATAAGATCGACCTCATCAACGTCATCTATGGTCCTTCTTCATCCAATCCATCTGTTGTAACTATGGCTTCTTCTTCGCTATCATCTCCCACCTCTGGATCCCTTCTACTTCCTGCTTCAACTACCTCCAAACGAGCAGTAAGGATCCTTATTTCTTCTCTCAGTCCTTCATCTGCTACTCTGCGCACACCTCTCCCATGTCCTCATCTTCCCACTTCCATGTCTGCCCTAGCACTTTCAATTTCCTACTTTGATACCACTTTATGGGTCTAGACCCCTCAATGCACTCAACAAACTTTGATAAATGAATATAAGTTAATATGAATGATTTGGTGGTGATTAACTATGTGATTAGATTAATTAGAGGTTGATTACAATGATTAGCAAAGATATTTTCACTCTCGGTCTTTATTACTCGTACCAGCACCATTGGATGTTGGACATCTATCCGTTTCTCAGAAATCACGCTCTCACCTTGGTTAGCAACCCACAAACCCTATTCTCCCAGTCATTTGTGCATTGTTTTATTGGAGATCGAGGGTTTCACTGTTCGATTATTCTGGTGAGATTTCACTGTGTGATTATGCTATTACTATTGTTTTTTCTTGGTCTTGACCAGGATATCTGCTCGGCTCCACTGGTTGGTAAGGAACTGCTATTATGTGCTATTTTTCTCTTGTTCTTCCACCTCAATTCTTGGTTGACCCTATCACTCTATGGAAACATGATTGTCTTGGAAAATTTCAATTTCTCTTTGTATAGTCTCAGTTGTTTTTTTCACTTAACCAGAGTGATTGTTCCTTGTCTCAGTTTCTTTAGTTCAATCGCTCTCAAATTTCACTGGTCATACTGCTCTGTTGCGTTGGCAGGCTCTGATCTCGGGGATCTACAGCTTCAACTTCTTCCACAGTGATAAAGGTAAGCTATTGTTTTATGCCATCATCGTTCTCCACTTGTGGCATTATTGTCTAACTCATTTGCTCCTTTGTGAGCAGAGGGACCCTTGGGTGACCACAACCTCGGTGCTCTGTCTCTTCACTGGTAAGACTTGAACCCTATGCTTCCGGTATTTTGTTTCCTCGGCTCTTCTTTTCCTTCTACGTAACACTTACACTCTGTTTCAGTGGTGTTGTTGTAGATGGGTTTGTTCGAGAGGACCTGGCTTCTGCTATGTCGCGTGCTGGCAAGACCCGGGTAGGGTCATTCCTTATTGACTTGTTTTATTTGCTTGCCTTTATTGTCACTAGCCTAAACATGGCTTGGCTAGTTATTAGGCATGGAATCTTCTGTTTGTCTGTCGTAATGTAACTAAAGTCCTTAGGCTTGCATTATTATAGTTTTTGGGTTGTGGCTATAGGGTTTAGAAGCTAGGGTTTTTCAACCCATTCTCTATTACGCACTTGTAGGACTTGAACAATGTTATTTTCAGTATGGACTGTAATGTATTTTAAACAGAGATTATATGATTACTCTTGTGAATAAAAGTAAGGATTCTGTTCTTAGGAAATACCTTTGTTGTTGGTTTTTTTTTTGGTCCTTACTGTCTGGAGCTGGTGCATTGTCCAGTGTCTTTCTTTGTTCATTTGCTTTAATTGTTCTGGTACTAAACATTTACGCTTCTATGGTTTCTCCAGTTCTTACCTTTATAAAGTATTACTGTCTGCTGGCCTATTAACTTAATTCAAGTAGAAAAAGAAACACATATGCTTTGTTGAATAGAAATAAAAGAACTTGCTTCTACTGCGTTAAGCAACCCAACATGAAAAACTATAGTTGGACAGCTGTGGGATGTTAAATGTAACTTCTGTGTGCTCAGAGATTTCTATTATTTTTCTCCTTTCTAAAAATTCGAACCTATTACAATGCATTCTCTCTCGTTTTAAATGATTTTGGAAAACAGTTTCACTTAACTGTTGTTAGTTACATTTGATGGTTTGTTTTCAGTTCTAAAACTATTTATTTTTCCTACGCTATGATTTGTAAAGGATAACATGATAAATGAAAACAATTAACTACAACATTTCGTTTAATTCAACTTTTATCTTCCTAAATACTACATCCCTAAGAAATTAAAATAATAAAAGAAATGAAATTAAAGTGTTCACTTGAAATTTCCTCCTCAGTCCTTTCAGAGACTAGATGACATCCTTTCAGGATGATCCCTTTTCGCTAGATGCTCCTGCATCATTATTATTTTATAGACTTCTTTAATGAAATAAATTCAAAATATATTGCAAAATCTTAAAAACAAATAAATAATAGACAATGAATTTTTCAAAAATAAATTCATACAAAACAAAATGAAACGAAATAACTGTTTGTAAATTCATAAATTCATTTACCATAATATCATTTGAATATATTAAACTTTTAAAAAATATATCACACAAAACATTATTGATGGAATTTTAAATCTATAATTTCTCTTTTTTAATGTATGATATATTTCAAAATTTGATAATTAAAAAAAAAACAATTTATATTTTTACTTCATCTTCTCTACTTATAATCAATTACAATATAATGCATTTCAAATCTTAAAAATAAAAATAAATTTCAAACATCAACCATAATTTCTAAATTTTATAGTTTATTAATCATGGAGGAACTTATCACAAAACTTATTAATAGAAACAATGTACTTTATAAGTAAAATATTTCAATGTCAATTAATATGTACAACGAAAATAAATAAATCTTCATGGTTAAAACATTTTTAAGCATTTCAAGTAATGTTATTATTTTATATTTGGGCTATATTTTTTTGTCAATTTTATCTTTGAGATGCAAACATATTCTTTCAAATTTTGCATTTAAAAAAAATTACGCAAGAAGAAATTATATCACTCTAAACACTTCTTAGATTTGTGATTAAAATAGATCAATACTGATGTTTAAATTAGAAAACTAATAAGATCGGCTTGCAATTTGAAAATTTGTTATTGAATGATTGCAAATAATTCATTCATGCTACTTTACCTAATTCTACACTAATCCTACACTAAAAAGCTAGGACAAACCAAATTCATGGTATATTTTTTCAAATTTTGCATTTAAAAAAAATTACGCAAGAAGAAATTATATCACTCTAAACACTTCTTAGATTTGTGATTAAAATAGATCATACTAATGTTTAAATTAGAAAACTAATAAGATCGGCTTGCAATTTGAAAATTTGTTATTGAATGATTGCAAATAATTCATTCATGCTACTTTACCTAATTCTACACTAATCCTACACTAAAAAGCTAGGACAAACCAAATTCATAGTATATTTTTTCAAATTTTGCATTTAAAAAAAATTACGCAAGAAGAAATTATATCACTCTAAACACTTCTTAGATTTGTGATTAAAATAGATCATACTAATGTTTAAATTAGAAAACTAATAAGATCGGCTTTCAATTTGAAAATTTGTTATTGAATGATTGCAAATAATTCATTCAAGCTACTTTACCTAATTCTACACTAATCCTACACTAAAAAGCTAGGACAAACCAAATTCATAGTTGAGCTAGTTTTATACCTTTGTATTTGAAAAGTAAAGAAATATTCCATAGAATTCTTCTTCAAATCATTAACATCTAAACCACACCCAGTTACTAAAATTATAGTGGACACAATCAATCTTGTGGAGATTCGTGGCATTATTAAGCTTGTCAAACCTTTTACTCCTCATTTCTACAGGGACACATATTCCTCTCAAGGGTTGAGGTCTCGTAAGTCAGCATCGTGATGCAATATCAAATGCCCAAACTTCTCATAGAGATTGTCCACATTAAATTTGGCACTATCGGATATCTGTGGCATCGTACAAATATATGTATGTTTAGATATTGGTAAAGAAAACAGTGAAGTAAGTTGTTGCCATGATTATAGAACAATACCTTGTTATATATGATATGGGAAACTTTGCTATTAATTTAAGAAGACGTAGTACTCATAACTTGTAGCCCACATTCTTCTAGCTTGAGAAGAAGATTGGAGTAGACAATATACTCTTCAAACACATTGAGGGACAACTTAACAGGATAATGGATATAATTTATTTGCACCATAGTGAAGACATAAGAAAATACCTTTTATATACTTGCTTGTACAGAAATGAATGTTATAAATAATAATGAGCAACTTATCATGGAGGAACTTAATATAATTGGAATAATCTCAACATGGAGGAACTTATTATAATTGGAATAGCCTCAAATTCCTAGGAAATCTCTGGGTGGGGAGCCATGTCACACGAATCTAATTTTTTAGATTTATTAAAAATAATCTACCAGTTTACGAAATAAAATTTTCCTATATATAAATGAATGTTATAAATAATACCGAGTAACTTATTAGAATTGGAATAATCTCAACATAGAGGAATTTATTATAATTGCAACCATCTCAAATCCCTAGGAAATTAGTGGGTAAGGAGCCACCTGGAAGGAATCTAATTTTTTAGATTTATTAAAAGTAATGGACCATTTTTCTAAATAAATTTTTCTTATATATAAATTAATGTTATAAATAATAATGATGAACTTATTGGAATTGGAATAATCACAACATGAAGGAACTTATTAGAATTGGAATAATCTCAAATCCCTAGGAAATTGGTGGGTGGGGAGCCACGAATATAATTTTTTAGATTTATTAATGAACCATTTTGCTAAATAAAATGTGTTTATATATAAACTAATATTATAAATAATAATGAGGAACTCATTAGAATTATAATAACATCAACATGGAGGAACTTATTAGAATTGGAATAATTTCAAATCACTCAAAAATTGGTGGGTGGGATAATTTTTTAAATTTATTAAAATTCAATGAAACCTAGCAAACTCTGTAATACACTAAGCCATTCATAAACATGAAGAAGAAGCATATGTTGAGCATATTCCCTTGAGAATCAATATAGGACCTCAATTAAAAAAAAAAATCAACAAACCTCCGTCCATCTAAAGTTCATATATATACCTATCCACGAAACATTTCAATGTCAACTAATATGTACAATGAAAAGAGATACACATTTATAGTTAAAACATTTTTAAGCATTTCAAGTAATGTTATTATTTTATATTTGGGCTATATTTCTTTTCTCAATTTTATCTTTGAGATGCAAACATGTTTTTTCAAATTTTGTATTTTAAAAAAGATTACACAAGAAGAAATTATATCACTCTAAACACTTCTTAGATTTGTGATTAAAATAGATCAATACTGATCTTCAAAGAAAAGGACTACTAAGATCAACTTGCAATTTGAAAATTTGTTTTTGAATGATTGCAAATAATTCATTCATGCTACTTTACCTAATTCTATACTAATCCTACACTCAAAACCTAAGACAAACCAAATTCATAGCTTAGCTACTTTTATACATTTGTATTTGAAAAGTAAAGCAATCTTTCACATAAAACACCCTCAGATCATTAACATCTAATCCATACTCAATTACTCAATTTATAGCAGACACATAAATGATCTCATGGAGGTTCGTAGCATAAGTTGGTCAATCCTTGTACTCCTCATTTGTGCGGAAACACATATTCCTCTCAAGAGTTAAGGTCCCATAAGTCGGCCTCGTGATCCAATATCAAATATCAAAACTTCTCATAGAAGTTGTCCACGTTAAATTTTCCACTATTAGGCTCATGTGGCATCATACAATTATATGTATGTTCAGATACTGGTAAAACAGACAAAGAAGTAATGTTTGACACCCATCCAGATTGGGGAGGGAATGAGATCTTGGCGGGAGTCGCGATCACGTCAGGTAACTAGGGTTTACTTTGCAGCCAACAGGATCGCCTGCTTAACATCGGGCTTGGTTCCAGAACCAAAGTTGAATCGCACTGGGAGGGGAAGGAATGGAGTCGGAGAATGGGGGGGGGGAGAAATCCCCTCCTTCAAAGTAGCTTTAACAGGGGAAAATAGAAAGGAAAAGTAGAATGAAGGAGGCCAAACCAATGAAGGAGAAACTTCAGAAACGGGAGCACAAAGGAGATCAGGATTCCAGAGCAAATTCCTACCTAGGACTTCGAGCAGACCCAGGTTTGTAATCCCACCTAATAGACTAGAAAATTACAGAAGCCATATGCGTGATTATGCCTTGATTTGCAAGTTTATAGGATATTGGCCTGCTGAAAAGGATCTTATGAGATGGATCTATCAGAGGTGGAAACCAAAAGGACATGTGGAAGTCAAGTTGGGAGCAAAGGGGTTCTTCACTGTTATATTCTCCAACCTAGAAGATAGGGTCCGAGTCTTTGAGGAAGGACCTTATTTCATGAACAACGCTGGTCTGTTCATGAGAGAATGGGTTGAATGCTACAACCCAGATAAGGAAAGGATGTTAGCTGCTCCGATTTGGATCAGACTCTTTGGTCTACCATCTGAATTCTGGGAACCAGAGATCCTTAAAGGCATAGGAAATACTATAGGTTCTTTTGTTAAAGTGGCGGAAACAACAAAGAGAGGGAAGTTTAACACCTATGCTAGAATATGTGCGTACATGAACATCACAGAGCCTCTCCCAGACACTATAGAACTGGAATATCACGATGAGCTATGGCACCAACCTATAGACTACGAACATATCCCATTTCGCTGCCGAAGATGCCATGAATATGGTCATCTGTATAGGGAATGCCCTATTACGCTAGCTGAATAGGAAAAGGAAGAAGAAAAAAGCGTAAGCAACACAACAAGGAAAACAGGGGAAGAAAGAGAGGACTTTAGAGAAGTTCCAAGAAAAAGAGAAAGAGGAAATAAAAAAACACAGAGGGATAATCAAAAAGTAACCCAGAAAACAGAATCTATAAACATGTTTAAAGCCCTACAGGAAGAAGGGCTGGAGACAGAGGTGAGCGAAGAAGAAGAAATAGATGGAATGGAGGTAATAACTGAAAAATCAAACAAAGAGGCAGATAACAGGAATAACGAACAGGGGGCTGAACCCACAGGTGAAACCCAAGGAGATCAAGGAGACATGGAAATAGACCCAAAGAAAACAAAAGGAGAGGAATAAGAACAAGTAATGGCGAAACTTCTTCAGGAATGGAAAAGGCTTGATGAAAGATTCATCCTAGAAGAACAAAAACAAAGATACAAAGAAGCATTTCAAAGATATAAGGCAAAAAAGAGACTGACACAAGAAAAGGAAAATCAATAACCAGAGAAACAGGAAACGCAAAACATAGGAGCGGGCAGCATTGGCAAGGGAGGCAAAAAACGAGGGAGGAAACCAATGGGGGAATTGATACAAGAAGTGGGTGAGATGCTTGTTAACTCTGGAAGAGTGATCCCTCTATCAGAGGTCTTCCAATCCCCCCAAAAACTGTTAAAATAATTATTACAACCTGGAATATACGAGGCCTCAACAGCAGAGGCAAACAAAGATATTTAAATGAAAGATTGAAAAAAGAGAAGCCTTGTGTAATGATAGTACAGGAAACAAAAATAAGTACTGAGAAAATGAGAGAAATTTTGAACAAAAGCAGGAGTAGCTATGAAATGATGGGGCTAGATGCAATTGGAAGCACTGGTGGCTTGATAATTATCTGGAACCCAGAGGAAATACACTTCAATAACTGGATGAGTCTCCCAAGAATCTTATCTGGAACAACAAATATAGTAGGAACGAAGGAAGAGGTTATTATAACTGGGGTGTATGGACCTCATATTCAAAACGAAAAGGAAAACTTCTTGCAAAATCTAAAAGCCCTGCGCTGCCTCATACCTGGCAAACAATGGATAGTAGGAGGGGATTTCAATCTAATTAGATCCTTAGATGAAAAAATAGGAGGAAATAGAAGAACGGATAAGGTCATGGAACTGTTTGGAGACCTCATAAGGGACCAGCACCTGATTGACATTCAAACCATCAATGGAAGCCATACGTGGAACAATAGGAGAGGAGGTGCAAACCAAATAGCCTCCCGCCTTGACAGATTCTTAATCTCGGAACAAATAATGTTGAAAGATGTATTTATAGAGGCTACCATTCTTCCGGCAGCAGGATCAGACCATTGGCTGGTTAAATTAGAGATAGAATTAAAGCAAAGGCCTCCCATTAAGCCCTTCAGGTTTGAAGCTTTCTGGCTGAGAAATGAAGGACTGATGGAGAAGCTTGAAGAATGGTGGAGAATAAGCGAGCAAAGGGGAAAAAATAAGATGCACACCTTCCAACTCAAACTGAAGGAGATGAAGAATAAGATAAAGAAATGGAATAAAGAAGAATTTGGGAACATTACAGAAGACAAAAAGAGACTAGAACAGAGAATGGCAGACCTTCAGCAGATGGATATCATGGAAGGAATAGAAGAGGAGAGAACACAAGAAGAAGGCAGAGTTCTAAATCAGCTAGAAGAAAGAAGAAAACAAGAAGAGATTTTATGGAAGCAAAAATCAAGGGTACAATGGCTTAGGGAGGGAGAGAGGAATACCAAGTTTTTCCATAAAGCAATGGTCCAGCATAGACAAAGAAACAGAATATTCTCTATAAAAAACCAAGAAGGGCAAAGAGTTCTACAACATGAAGAAATTGAAAAAGTTCTGGTAAATCACTTCAAAGACATTCTGAGGGAACCACAAACCAACAGAGCAGAAGCCATAGCTAAGATAAGTACTGAAATTCGAAATGTAGTTACAAGAGACCAAAACTTGGCACTCATGCGAAAAATCACCATGGAAGAAGTGGAGGACATTGTTAGAAACATGAAAAGGAACAAAGCCCCTGGCCCGGATGGGTACACAGTAGAATTCTTCCAAGCAGGATGGAAGTTCCTTGCAGCAGAAGTTCTGGGAGTTGTAGAGGAGGTCAGAATAAATCAAAGAATATGGCCAGGAATAAACTCAACCCTTTTAACCCTGATTCCAAAAACTAATCAGGCTGAGCAGGCTGATGGCTTTCGCCCTATATCCCTGTGTAATGTCATCTATAAGATAGTGGCATCAATAGTTGCCCAGAGATTAAAACTAATCCTACCAAATATTATCTCCCCAAAGCAAACAGGGTTTGTTGAAGGAAGGCAGATTCTGGATGGGCTTGTGGTGGCCCAGGAAGTCCTTCACACTATGAAAACTAAAAAAGAAAAGGGTATGCTAATTAAACTTGACCTTTCAAAAGCCTATGATAGGCTAAGCTGGAAGTACCTAGAAAGAATCCTTAAAGCCTTTGGATTCTGTGATAGATGGGTTAACTGGGTCATAAGCATGATCTCTACTCCGAATTTCTCTATTTTGCTGAATGGAGCGCCAACAACAACTTTCAATGCCTAAAGAGGTCTCAGACAAGGGGACCCTTTATCTCCCTTTCTCCTCATAATTGCAACTGAAGGATTAGGTAGATATTTTAAAAAAGAAGCAAGAGAAAGGAAAATTTAGGGCCTCAGATTATGGGGGAATTGAACCACAGTCACACACCAACAATTTGTGGATGACATAATGATATACTGCAAAGCCACCTTGAAAGAAGTCAAAAGGATAAAGAAAATTCTAGAGCTATTTATGGATGGTTCAGGGATGGAAGTGAATAAGGACAAATCCAGAACCTTTTTCTTTAACACAGCGGAACCGGTTAAGAATCATCTAACCAGGGTCATGGGATATAGGACAGGGGATCTCCCTACCAAATATCTAGGAACTATGCTGGACACATCTACCCTCAAAATAGGAAACTGGAAAAAAATAGGAAACTGGAAAAATATCATTGAAAAGATCATGAAAAGGCTGGATAATTGGACCTTCCGCGCTCTGGACCTGGCAGCTAGGGTTGTGCTGCTCAAAGCCACTATACAAGCAATCCCAATATATCCATTATCTGTTATGGCTGCCCCGAAAGGAATCTGTAATAAACTGGTTGAGATTTATAGAAAATTTCTATGGGGCGGCCCGAAACAACAAAAGAAATGGGCCCTCTGTTCGTGGAAGAGTCTAACCAAACCCAAGGAAAAAGGTGGCTTAGGTCTCAGAGATCCTTGGACCTTAAATCAAGTTCTTGCTGCAAAATTAAGATGGAGATGGCTACAAGGGGGTCCGGACTTATGGAAAGAAATCTGGACTGTTAAATACAATATGCCTCTCTCCCCGGAAGGAATTCTTAGAGACCAAAATATCCCTCGAGGCTCGGATATTTGGAACTTATCCCTCCAAAATAGGGACTTAGTAGACAATCATATATTCTGGGAAATAAGAGGAGGCCAGATAGCGAGATTTTGGGATGAAGATTGGCAGCAAAGGGCAAAAATGATGAACCTACAAGGCATGCAGGAAATTCAAAGAACGGGTGTAGACAGAGGACTCCTGATGGTTAAATATTATTGGAATGCAGCACCTGGAAATGAGGAATGGCGAGAATGGAAACCTCTGGAGGAATGGAAAAGGAACGCAACAGAAGAAAAAATAATAGCGTACAGGAAGGACACCTATTCCAGGAAGATAAAAAAGAGAGATGGCAGAGACATCCTTCGATGGGGCAAAGAAACAAAAGGGATATTCTCAATACAAGAAGCCTACAAACTAAAAACCCAGAATGATCCAGGAGAGGAAGAACAAAAGTGGAAAAAGATATGGAAAACAAAGTGGTGGCCGAAGATTAAGCTGTTTGCTTGGTTGGTTGGAAGAAAGTGGATTTTAACTTGGGACAGAATCCAAAAAAGAGGATTCTCTGGCCCCGCGAGATGCTGCCTCTGTAATTCAGCAGAAGAAGACCAGGAACACCTGCTTAATGGCTGTAGTGCAGCTCATTTCCAGTGGGAGAAAACGAAAAATCTTTTCGCGACAACATCAAGAAACCCGCGGGATATAATTCAAACCTTAGCGAGTGGGGAGAAGGAAAGTTTCATAGCAAAATTATCAGACGAGCGTGGAGCATTTCAGCTGGCTTCAATGTTTGGAATTTATGGCGGGAACGAAATAGTCGAATTTTTAAAGGAAAGTCCACAGGCCCGGAGGAAATATGGACGAGCACATTAAAGCAAATCAAAGAGACGATCCTAGCGGAGAACTGGGCAGACGAAGACTGGAAAACCACAAAAGCAGAAACAGAAATCCTCAAGAAGTTAAATGTAGATCAGGGGATGATACTCCATCAGGCGTCCAAACAAAACTGCCAATTAGCAAATCAAAGCCGATCGGTTTTTAGAAAGCCGCCAGAAGGATTTATTAAACTCAATTGCGATGGAGCCGCTAAAGGGAATCTGGGTCCAGCAGGTTTTGGTGGAATCTTCAGAAATGGAGAAGGGGTTACAGAATGGATCTACGCTGAACATGGAGGAAAAATGACCAATAATGAGGCAAAATTCATGGCGGTTTACCAAGGCCTCAAAATTGCGAGAAGAAACGGCTACAGAAAGTTATAAATTGAAGGGGATTCCACCATGGTGATTAATGCGATCAGGCAATTAATCCAAGGGAAGAGTTGGGAGAAGGTGGTGAAAAGTTGGCGAAGCGCTAGCACAGTCAGAGACATAGGGGAACTGCTGACAAATATCGATTTCATGATCACGTCGCATGTTAGGCGAGAGGGAAATAAACCAGCGGACTGCTTGGTGAATTGGGGAAGCAATGAACGAATGGAGCCAATCGATGACAGCTAGACCAATCAGGAATTGCTGGCACGATGGGACAGGCTAAATCAGCTCATTTGAAAGGATAATCATGATGCAGAACAGGCTTAATCACACCCCCGCGTGGAGAGGGAGAGGGAGATCAAGACAACATCCGAAGGCTATTAGGAGAGGACAGAAGGGCGACGCCCTTCACACCCCATCAGTCATAATTAATGACTTCGCAGCAAGGCAGGGTCGCGGCCCAAAACAAATTTTGATTCACAATCCCAAAGCGCGCATTCGGGGTATTAGTGGCAAGCACAAGAGGGAGCCTCCGCATCATTTGAGAAATTGTGGGTGGGAAGTCATAAGGAGGAATATAGCTCGAATGTCTAGCAGAAGCATCCCGAAGAAGGTGACGAGTGAAGCAGTGCTCTGGAAGCAAAACCCCAACCAGCGACTCAACTGATCGAAAATGAGTGAACGCAGAGTGAAGGATGCCCAAGAGGAGAAGGCTGCTACAGAAGGCAGGCAAGATGAAGGGGTCAGGACCAAAATCGAAATAGAAATCTCGGAGGAGCTTGACTGCAGGCAGGCCAAGGAGCATAGAGGCAAGAGATTTGAAACCGGGCAGAGTAGTAGAGGCTGGCAGCGTGTTAAGGAGGGAGAAGGGAGAAAACAGCAGGCGAAGAGAGGTCGCGGCTGCCCCCAACAGGCCACCAGTAAGGCGGAGGGTAGCTGGACACAGAAAATACACAAAAGACGAAATAGGTCTATCAGTCAAACGGTGAATGAGGCAGAACAGGCCTACAATCTGGATTCAAATGCTCACATTAGGAACATTATTGAAGCTATGGAGGAGAACGTGCTTGAGGAGCCTTCAGACCCAGAAATGAATGATTGGTCTCTGCAGTTACCAGACCCTGGTCATACTCGGGGCAGGCTCACCCTGTACCGTCGCGCTCTCCACACCTACTAGGTCTTGAAGCACCTTCTGGCTAAGGCCATGGAATAGGTTGCAGCGGAAATGGTGGAGATGGCTCAGGACATGGCGGCGGCGAAAAAAGAAGTGGCAAATGTGGAAATGTTGGTTAGGCAACAGAATGACCTCCTCAAAGATATCAAGGCTATGCTGATGGAGCAGAGGAAGGAAAGAGTCAATATCAACATCGACTGATGGTCTCCAGCGTTGAGAAAAGCCTGGTTTTTCCCCTTTTTCCTTCTGCTTACCGTTTTCTATGTTTTACAGATGTTCAATCTGGGTCGCCCTTGCGGCTGTTGTTTAGGGGTTGTTTTTTGGGAATACACATGTTGAGTCTGCTGTTCTATTCTGTTTTGTCAAAGTTTCATCTAGGTCGCCCTTGCAGCAGCTGTTTAGGGGTTTGTCTTTTTGGGAATGCACATTTTGAGTCTGCCATTTTGTTATGGCTGCAGAAAGACCTTTTATGTTCTTACCAGTCTGGACTAAAAACAATTATGATAACATTAATGGCGTATATAAGTATAGGTTCCAACAGATTTGGTTTCCCTGCGGGGCAGATTGAGGAGCCTAAGTTTTGTACTATTATTTTCCTATAGATAATAAAATACCGCAGCTTACAAAAAAAAATAGACAAAGAAGTAAGTTGTTGCCATGATTATAAGAAAGTACCTTGTTATATATGGTATAGAAAACTTTGTTATTAAGTGAAGAAGACTTATCACTCACAACTTGTAGCTCACATTTTTCTATCGTGAGTAGAAGATTGGAGTAGACAATATGATCTTCAAACACGTTGAGGGACAGGGACATCTTAACACCAAAATGGAAGGAATTTATTTGCACCATAGTGAAGACTTAGGAAAATTCCTTGTTATATATTTTCTTATATATAAATGAATGTTATAAATAATAATGAAGAATGCTTTATGGAGGAACTTATTAAAATTGGAATAATCTCGAATCCCTAGGAAATTGGTGGGTGGGGAGCCACCTTACATGTATCTATTTTTTAAAATCTATTAAAAGTCATGGACCATTTTGCTAAATAAAATTTTCTTATATATAAATGAATGTTATAAATAATAATGATCAACTCATTAGAATTGGAATAATCATAAGATCAAAGAATTTATTAGAATTGGAATAAACTCAAATCCCTAGGAAGTTGGTGGGTGGGAGCCATGTAGCACGAATCTCATTTATTAAAAGTAGTGGACCATTTTGCTAAATAAAATTTTGTTTATATATAAATGAATGTTATAAATAATAATGAGAAACTTATTAGAATTGGAATAATCTCAACAAGGAGGAACTTATTAGACTTGGAATCCCTAGGAAATTGCACGCCATGAATCTAATTTTTTAAATTTATAAAAAGTAATATACCATTTTGCTAAATAAAATTTGCTTATATATAAATGAATGTTATAAATAATAATGAGGAACTTGAGGAACTTATCAGAATTGGAATAATCTCAACATGGAGGAACTTATTAGAATTAGAATAATCTCAAATCCCTAGGAAATTGGTGGGTGGGGAGCCACATGGCATGACTCTAATCTTTTAAATTTATTAAACTAATACATCATTTCGCTAAATAAAATTTCATTAGATATAAATGAATGATATAAGTAAGAATGAAGAACTTATTAGAATTGGAATAATTTCAGAGCGGAGCGATGGAGGCGACCAGAACCGTGAAGCAGCTCATCGCAGAGCAGACCTCTGAGCTCCAGGAGGCTTTCAGCTTAATCGACAAGGATGGGGACAATAGAAGAGGAATGGCGGCCGAGGATTCCATCCTATGCCTTGGACGGAAGCAGACGGGGCTGAGCTTTGAAGACGGGGCCGCAGCAGTGTCATACAGTAAACGGGGCCGAGTTTTGAAACAAATCAATGGCTACCCCATTGAGCGGATCGACCCTGAGTTTCTCCGTTATAAGGTTTACGAGTCCGCTGGTGTGGACATGGGAATCAGAGCAAAACGCATGGTGAAATATTTGTTTGCCTTTTACCAGAAGTACGCTGATGAGCAGTCGAAGAAGGAGTTTAAAGACATTCTCGTCAGGTATGACAGGACTCTGCCGGTGGCTGATCCAAGGAGCTACGAACCGGAGAAGTTCGGAGGACTTTCTGCTGATCAGCGCTCTGCTCTAGAGCTTTTGGCCAAAGCCAGAGATGCGGCATGGTTGGGATCTGAAGGGTTTCACACTGGATCGGCTGTTAAAATCAAAGAAGGGGGTCTGCATGATGCAGATTTGCATTCCCCCTTAATGGATTGGCCCAAACACTACAGATCTGGTCCGAATCTAACAGATTTGGCAAATATCAGAGAACAGGCAGAACCTAGGCAACAGATCGGCGGCAAAGAGTACAGATCGAGTGACCGTAGATCTTGTCCTGCAAATGGAAGATCGACTCTATATGAGGTCAGATCTGGAGGAACGTTTATAGCCAGAGCACACCGGAAATAGCCGCATCGCCATATTAGGCAGACCAGGATCTCAGTCATCACCCAACCCTCAGGTAACACTATCTCGTTATCAGATTTTTATTAAAACCCCTGAAAGGAAAACTTGCTTAGTGTGGGTACATGCAGAAAGCACTATCATGCAGTTGAAACAACAAATATGGGCATTGACGGGATACCCAATTCAGATCCAACATTTGGTCAGTGGTAAGAGGTCCCTCTAGGACAGCAGAACCCTGAAAAACTATGAGATTAATCCAGGAACATCCATTGTTTTAAATTTCAGATTGAGAGGAGGGGCCCTGCCTCAGGGACATCCAAGCTCCTCAGGAGGAGATAAGGGGAAAAAGACAGCACCTCAGCAACAACCCAAGGGAGGCTCCTCCTACAAATATATTTTACAGGGTAGCAGAGATTCAGGGTCTTCTCCAGATCAACGTGGATATACACCCAGGCCATACATAGTAGATCAGTTAGGGCAAACTCCAGCCCTCAACTTTGATTCTACGGGGCTTGACGATTTCGTTAAGTCTTATGAAACGCAGGCCCTAATATGTCGTTTTAACAACTTTTGGCCAAAGCCTTTTGATCTATTTCACTGGATATTTACCACTTGGACCATGGAATGTGACATACATCTATGCTCCAAGGGGTTTTTTATAGTTAGATTTGCATCCAAGGAAGTCAGAGATACAATCATCAACGCTGGGCCTTGGTTTTGGTGAACAGCGGGACTGTTTATGACCCCATGGTTCCCAGATTTTGATCCAAACAAAATGAATGTCTCCAAAGTGTCGGTCTGGGTCTGCCTATATAACCTTCCCCTTCACTTTTGGAGTGAAAGAGTTTTGGAAGGGATTGGGAATAGTATAGGGAAATATATCAAAACAGATCTGGAAAGGATTGATGAGAGAGTCTACACTTTTGCACGCATCTGCGTGGAAGTAGATTTAAGCAAAGGACTGCTGGACAATATAAGGCTGATCTACAAACAACAAAACTAGCTACAAGGACTAGACTATGAAAACACGGCTTTCTGATGTAGGCTATGCAGGCAGACAGGACACTTGCAAAGAACATGTCCAGAAGCCAAGAAAGCAAACAGTAAAAAGAAGCAGAGGAAAGGATGGCAATTTCCCCCCCCTGTCTCAGAGGACGAAGAATCAGAAGCATAAGAGGAAGATACACCTGTGGAGAATGCTGAAAGGAAGGAGACTCAGAAGGAATCCACTCCACAAAACAAGGCTCAACAGTCCCACACAAGTCAAGCAGAGAAGGCAAACGAGGATTTGAGTATGGGTGGGATCAAACGGCAACACCACTCTGATACTTCAGACTCAGAAAAGGAAACAGCCTCACAAAAAGAAGAAACACAGTTAGTCATAGCATCGATTGAGCCCACCCAAGGCGAGTGGCGCAAGGTCGAAAAGAAAAAAGGGAGAAAAACTTGAAGTTTCCGGATTTCAGTTTCTCTGCCTTCTTATTTCCTTCTTTTTTTTTCTCTTTTCTATTCTAAATGCACGTTAGTTTTGTTTAACGTTGCATGGGGTGCATTTGCACTCGAGCCAAATGGGCACCTTATGGAAACGCTTCAATGCATCTGCTTGTGTAACTTTTCATTTTTTAAATAAAAGGTTACCGATTTTTCCTTTGGAAAAAAAAAGAATTGGAATAATTTCAAATCCCTAAGAAATGGGTGGGTGGGGAGTCCATAATAATGAGAAATTTACAAAAATTGGAATAATACCAATATGAAGGAACTTATTAGAATTGGAATAATCTTAACTCCTAAAAAATTGGTGGTGAGAGAACCATGTAACACAAATATAATTTATTAAATTTATTAAAAATCAATGCAACCTAACAAATTCTGTAATATGCAACAATTGTTGATAAACATTATAAAAAGACAAATAATGAACCTATTCACTTGGAAAAACTCTCACTTGGAAAAAAATAAAAAAATAAAAAAGTTAACCAACCTCATTCCATATAAAAATTTATACATATACGCCTGTGAACCAACTATATTTTAGGGCATAAAACATTTAATGACAAAACCAACGTTAAATTAAAGCATGGGTGCACATACATTTTAAACTCTACTTAGAACAGACTCCTTTCTGCACAGAACACTCAAACATTTTACTCCACGTCGATATTTACGTAGATTTGATTGGCTGAATTATTTTAGGGATGAGAGAACCTGTACGCCCATCAGAATTTCATTTTGATTTGTTGGTACTTCCAACTATGGCCCACTACCAGTTCATTAATGTCAATGATTGGCATTAATCTACATATGTGGTAGGTACATCAATATGCTGATAGATCCCACACTGTCCTTCGGCGCTAGTGCTCCTGTGAAGTTTGATGTATCCCTCTTCTCCCCACTGTGTCCCCCATGAATTCTTTCCGATAATGTAGTCACTCCCTTGTTCGCTGCCATAACCAACTGCTACAAGAAAACTATTTGTACTGTTTCCACACGGCCCAGACAGCACGCCCTGCAATAAAACACAAACCCTCGTGGAATTGGCATGGAAAGTTTATTTACATTAAACATTGGAAACTTTTGTTGGGATTTCAAATTTTACCAGGGATAAAGAGCTTTTTGTATCCGAAGAAATTTAACCAAATTATACAAATTATATGAATGGTTGAATATTTAAGCAAATTATACAAATTTTTATTTTAACTGTGGAAATCTACGTGTTATTCTTACGCCTTTGTAAAGCCGGAAATTTTTGCCAGAGGCATCGATTCCCACACTGACGGGCTGACCAGCCAGCTCTCGTAAAAGGTTGTCAAGGCCACGCCAAATCTCGTACCCAGTGATCGATGCAACCTTGTCACTCAACTGAACATGAACATGCAGCAGCAGAAAATCAGGAAATACAACTTTTTGATTCAACTGAATGTGAACATGCAGTACAGAAAATCAGGAAACAGGAAAAACATATCTACTAGATTGGAGATTTCGGAGATATTTCGAAATAGAATCACAAGAATGAAGTTAAATAATTGAGTTAACTCTTCTGAAATATTCCTAAAATTTATTGTCAATTAAATTAAATTAAGTTAAAGTAATACAAAATACTTTTTTCTTAACACATTGTCCGTCTTTCCCCTGGTAAGGATAATCTGATTCTGAATCAAGTCCCCCATTAGAAACAATGAACTCGAATCCGGCATCCACATCTCCCCCCTTGCAACCGTTGTTTTGAGGTTTGTTACAATCGATAAGCTGTTGCTCGGAAAGGGAAACAAGATTGCCATTCTGGATTTGGTGGGTGCCTTCTACTGCTCCAGTTACGCTGAAAGCCCAATTAGTGCCTGGATAATATATAACACACCCACAAATTTGAAACGCTAATGAGATTTTACTCAATCAATAGTGTTCTTTACATTTTATGGAGATTAGGCTAAGGATTCACCCAGAGAAACGAGTGCTCTTTCCTTTTTTTATATATAAAACCCAACTGAAATTGAGCTACTCTATCAGCTTTGAGACTTCTTGAAATTAATTTATGTCTCACAGATGAACAAACTCACCGCATTCGCCTTGATCTTTCACAGCGGTCACTGCACCTTTCGTCCTCCAATCTACAGACTCGGGCACATCACTATCGTTTTCGTATCTGAATTTCTGGTCATGACCTCTAGGTATATCTATTAGGTATTTTGATTTGAACTCATCATGACTCATGTCTGCAAATTTGGTAAGGCCAAGCCAGTAGCTCAGATTCTGCTGGTTCACTTCATCTATATATATCAGATTGTCTCTGAAAATCTCATACCTCTGTTGCTTCTCCTCTGCTAATGTATAGACCTTGTTGTGCTTGGCAAGCCATGATTCATAGAGACTCACAGTTCTGTCCTCACTGAGAAGATCCTCACGGGAGTATCCGAAATCCCTTGCAGATGTCAAGGTGATGAGTATCAGGCAGGCAAAGGAGAATGCAGGGAGAGATGTGCAACCCATTTGACACAAAATCAGAAACAGATTGCTGAGTCGGTATCAAGTCCAAGCCAAAGCTGAATTGAAACTAAAATCGATTCTCTGATTAGAAATCAATGTGGGTCGACAGAATTGACCTGCCTGATATCTCACAAACTGACGATGCAAGGATGAAGTGGTAAGTGGATATAAATAGAGAGCCTCTTATACGGTAAAAGCATACTTACTATCAATGAAATCAAGATTAAAAAAAAAAACTCAACACAAAACACTTGTTTAGAGAAATTTTAGGCGAAATCACATAAATACTTTTTATCGACGCTTATGGTTTTTATACAAAACATCTATAAAAGACAAACACAAAACACCTGTATAAGACAAACCTATAGAATAAAAAACTGTATAAAAAAATTAACATTCACTAAACAGTTCACTTG
>APFE030452898.1:74369-124062 GCA_000404065.3 Pinus taeda | reverse complement strand
ATTTATTATCAAAATATCTTAAATATATTATTCTTTAAGATGAATTCCAATCTTCAATTTCATTTATTTCTCCAACTTTATCTATTTCCTTTTAATAGACCTAGTTTTCTCCCCGTTAGAAAAAGAAATATAACAAATCATACGGAGTGAAAATAGAATCTAAAAATAGAAATAAGATTTAGTTCCATATTAAGCGGAAATTACTAAAATTCAATAAATTTATAAGACCAAAATAAGGAATGAGTATAGGATATACTTCCACATTAGTTGGGAAAGTTGAAGACACATCATAATCAAAATATTTGTACCGATGGTTTACATTAATGGGCATATAACCCAGCTATTATTATTTTCTCTCACTAATATTAATGAAGACGCTTCATCATCCCAAATATTTCTGTAGATGATTTATATTATCAAGTCAAATTAGTAGACATATAACTCAACAACTATCCCACCAATATTAATGGGAAAATAATTCTAATTGATATAATTTTGCATTTAGCGTTTATTCATTGAAATTGCAAACTCTGTGATAGATTACATGATCTCCACAAATTGGATGATAATGGAATGATAATTTTATATGGAGCACCAACAAAATATATGTTTGGTTTCGGTAATGTTCTTAAAAAGTATCCTATTTTTGGCTCATCAACTACTATGCATTTTTCTTTCTTTTATTATTGAATTTTATAATATAAATATGTTAAGCTTACTACAGTTATGAGATATTATGGTTTTCTATAGGGTTTTTCTTTTACTTTTAGTATCTTCTCCACATTCATGTTTATTTTATGGAACAATCTGTATTTAAAGAAAAGGAGAATCCTTGTATTATAATTAATATAACCATATTAAAAATATTAATGTGATTGATATAGTCGAAGGCTTCATAAATATAACCAAAAACTATACTAAAAACTATTGCAACAGGAAAAATGTCTTACTAATGCACACATTTACCTTATTAACCATGAATAAAAGGGTTATGGGTCAACTTTAAATTAAGAAAAGAAAACATATTACAAATGAATGTTATAAATAATAATGAGGAACTTAGTATGGAGGCATGAAAGGAATTTGACTGGTGAATTTCCCATCATGGGATGATTTTCCCGTCAAATATAGGTAAGAAATTTGCAAAACCAATACTGGTGGGTAGGTAAAACCGTCAAATTTGACGGGTGTATTTGTTTTGAAATTCCAACCCTGCAAATATTGACGGGTGTATTTGTTTTGAAATTCCAACCCTGCATAGAGGAACTTATTAGAATCAAAATAATCTCAAATCCCTAGAAAATTGGTGGGTGGGAGCCACCTGGCACGAATTTAATTTTTTTAATTTGTTAAAAGTAATGGACCATTTTTCTAAATAAAATGTGTTTATATATAAAAGAATGTTTTAAATAATAATGAACAACTTATCACAGAGGAACTTATTAGAATTGTAATAATCTCAAGTCCCTAGGAAATTAGTGAGCGGGAGCTACGTGGCACAAATCTATTTTTTTAATTTATTAAAATTCAATGCAACCTGACAAACTATTTGATACACTACAACCATTGATAATCATTAATACTAATCATATCCTAAGCAATAAGCATATTCTCTTGAAAATCAATCTAGGCCCTCAATTAAAAAAATAAAAAGTCAAGAGATCCTATCTACCTTAATTTGAAATAAAAAGCCTTGGACAATTAGCATTAGACTTAAGGATTTCAAACTCTTTTAGAACTTAATGATTCTTTTAAAAGTGTATATTAAATTCTCAAATATTAATGAATATTCATATTAGAATTATGGTATGATAAAATGATAATTATATAAACCTGCATTGATTTTCCGATGGTTACTTTGTTAGAGACATAACTTTTACATGAACTATAGTTCATATGAATGTACTAAATGAGAAAAATCATTCATACATTGTATACGAAATGCCATTTATCACAAGACCATAAAGGACCTTAAAAACATGGTAAAACCCATTTTTTTTACAAAATCAACTTCATCTTTGATATGCACAAAATTTTAAGCTACCCTATATAGAATTTAAGTAGATTAATTTCGACGTTGTAAATATATTTTGAATAAGGGGGATTCAATGTCTCTATAGAGCATATGAAGCAAGAGGCTAAAAACCAAATGTGCCTCCATTATTAACTGATCCGTCAGTAACATACATAGAAGAAAGAGAAAAAAAAAAGTGAAACATTGTTAAAAAAAATAATTAAGGAGAGTAATTTAGAATTTTAAAATATAAAATGGGATTTTTTCAAAATGAGAGAAACTTTAAATTTTACCTAACTTTTGAAATATTTGGAGATTCTAAGGGATTTTTTCTTAATTTCGAAATATTTGGAGATTCTAAGGGATTTTCTCTTAATTTCGAAATATTTGGAGAGATTTATAAATTATCCCATAAATTTTGGATAGCTTTCTAGATTTTTCAAGTTTTGGAATATCTAGATTTAAAATTCATTCACAAGTTTTAAAGAGTTTACTAGAGATTATTCACTTAGAACTTATGAAATTTATTAGGGATTTATTTTAAGAGTTTGCTAGTTTCATGTGGATTTTTTCAAATTTTACCAAGGGGTTTGTTGGATTTATGTAGAATTTATATCCCCCTCAAATATGTGAATTTTTAAATCCTCATTATTGTAGTCGATGAGAGTCTTCCCATGCAATATTTTTATACAATGCAAATTAGGAAGTTAAAATTTTAAATAATTTGTGTGGTTTTTGTTTTAAGATTCTTAGTTTTCGTTATGTTGGTACTTCCTAGATTAATTTATTAAAACTTTGAATGATGTCTAAAGTAGTGCGATGTTTTTTTGGTTGTAGTCAATGGTCATCAAGGATTTTATTTTTTATCACTTTTTGTAACACATCTAATACCCTCTATACCTTTTTGAGGGTACAAAATATTTAGACCCAACCTCTTAGGTCACCTTAAGGAAATACATTATTGAAATTTCTCTTCTCTCAACCATCTCAAACTTATTTTTTAAGGACACCCTCATATTTTGTCCAACTTGAGTTTTCCATTGATATAAGTTTAATTAAATATGTGCTTTGGAAATAAATTTATGGCCATTAGAATATTTTCCTTACATGCCATGTCAACATACTATGTAGACCGACCTAGATCCATCTTAACTATAGATCTACCAAGTGCTGAGAGGGATCAAACCTTTTTGCACTCTAAAAGAGGTTTGATCCTCAAGAGATTTGTCCGCACTCACCACTTGGTAGATTCAAACACAAGATGGATCTACAACGATATGTATATGTGTGTGTGCTTCCTCTGATTCAAATTGAATATATATTTGTTGATGGTGTTGGAAATTTGTGAACCAAGTGGGTATCCCCAATATGAAGTCCCTATTAGACCTCACATGATTTGGAGTAGGAGCCCCAACTGCAATTACGACCAGTTTCCATTGTCCTTATGGGTTTTCCATGGCTACAATTATTAACATAACATATTATACAACATTCTTTGAATAAGTAAGTAAGTTGACACTTTGAGGTATACAATTGTAATGTATAGAAGGTACTTTCATGGTAGGGAGAAAGAGAGTGAGCCTCTAGAAGAAAAGTAATAGTACTCTCCTAAAAGAGGCACACAATAACATAAGAGGATCATTAGTTAACTTGCAAAGTAGTTCAAAAGACAACAATGATCATAAAATGAAATACAACACATCTTCAAGAAGATACATACCACACTGAGAAATCTAGGGGCAACAAGGTAGGTGATTTCCCTTATTGATAATTGCTTGTGATGTGTTTTTAATTCACTTAGTTAGCTTCTTATTTCACTTATTATTACTAGTGTTCTATGTCATCAAATAGCTACCAAAGTATAAAGAACAATGAGACAATAGGAAATAGTATGTAGGTTATCATTTAGGGCCAAAACTTCTCCAACTAAGAGAAATACTAGCAAGAATTCTTCTTCTTATAGAATAGTTAAGTGAACAATTCCAAGATGAAGACCCTCTAAGACCAATTCAAACCTTTCTTCTAACAACTTCTACAAATTCTGACTTCCAGTGACTTCTTCAACAACTTCAACCTCACTAGCAGATTCTTTTACAACTTTGACCTACCCAACGGATTCTTCTGCAGGTTGGACCTGCCCAACATATTCTTCTACAACTTTGACTTGCCAAGTTGATTCTTTCGCAACTTCGACCTACCCAAGAGATTCTTCTATAACTTTTAACCATCTAACAAAGTCTTTTGTAACTTTGACCTACCTAGAAAAATCTTTTGTCAAAAGCCTAGAACTTATTCCTTTCTCCTTCGCTTGGGTAGATTCTCTCTCCCAGATAATTCGACTTGAAAAATAACTTTTCTTGGTGTCCTAACTTCACTTCTGCAACTGATCTTTACTACAGAAACATGAGCCCTAATTTTTTCACATGTGTGGAGAGAAGTATCCTAGAAATAATCCTACAAAGTTGACTTTCTCTTCCTCCTTAGTCCTCTTCTTCTTCGCACTTATATTTCTTTCTTGTGATCGAACTTATGAGAGAAGTGTGTCCTTGAATGAGGCTAAGTCCTTCTTTATATAGGCTCTCTTGTCCATGATTTTAGGCTGACTTACAACTGTCTCTAGGCCGACTTGTTCATTGCAATTTGACAAGGTCTTGGAGGGTCCTTTGACTTGACTTTGACTAAAAAAAATGCTTACCATATGTAACATGGCCTAAAAAGGTATTTCATACATGACAATGACCCATAATGATCCAAGTGGATATTGGTGGCTGCCTGCCAATTCCACTTGGATCCCCACCATTGTTTCTTTCAGTTTTTCAGTTTCCTTAATTGTAGCACAATTTACTATTTTTAGCAGTTTTTCGGGTCCTAAACTTTTGCAGCCATTTTGAGGCCCTAAACAACATTTTTTTGACAATCTATTGCTAGCAATTTTTTTATTAAAATAGTATTTTCTATCGTAGTCCTCAGAGATATGCTTCCAACGGGGTATCATCTGTGTCAAATGGAGATAATATGACCAAGTCACGACCTTAGGAAGTTGGTTATCCAACTAACCCCAAAAGGGCCCATAAACTCTTGGTGTTACATCTCCTCAAGTTAGGGTTTTGGTTTCTGAGAGGAATTCGGATTTTCCACAGTGTTCATCTTTACATTGGTCGACGTTTCGAGTCTAGACGAAGACTCATCATCAGGACTGATATACGGAGAAAAGAAAAAGGGTTGTGATAAATATGTAATAGGTTTGCTGTAGAGATAGTTTGGCCGACCACATAAAAAGGTAGGGGTAAGATTAGAATCCCGACATTGCTTGAGGAAGTGTAGATCTGCTTCTTTTCTCTGTATTTTTACCCTTGTTCTTTCGAGATTATCAATCTATATATGGAGAAAAGAAAAAGGGTTGTGATAAATATGAAATAGGTTTGTTGTAGAGACAGTTTAGCCGACCACATAAAAAGGTAGGGGTAAGATTAGAATTCCGACATTGCTTGAGGAAGTGTAGATCTGCTTCTTTTCTCTATATTTTTACCCTTGTTCTTTCGAGATTACAAATCTGTATAGGGTTTAGGTTATTTAGGGTGTTCTCTTATTGCTCAATAATAAAAAGTCCCTTGGGCCTCATTGTAAGGGAGTTCAGAGGCATGTAGCTGCCACATCTCTTCTTAGGGATAAGCTACCATCGACCGAGGTCGTTTATTTCCATTTCTATTACAAGGCATATTTCAGTATTTTACATTAATGAAATGAAGTATTATTTTTGTTGCACCTCTGTATTTTTTGTTATATCTGTAATTTGTTGCGTTCATGTTTAACTCTAGATTAGTGGTATCAAAGTGGTATTCTCTTTCTATTTTTTTCTTTGCATGTCCCCAACGAGGTCAGGATATAAGGACTTAGGGTTTGAACTGGTCGAACCTTTGCAAGACTAGCCTCACAAATCCTAATGGCCTCCCATGTCGAATGAAAAGAAAGATGAGGGGGCAGGAGATCCTATCAAAATCTTGCTCAAAGAGGCCCTTGAGCGACAAAGGAATGCGAAGATGGACAACTTTGCCTAGATCCTTTAGTGGCTACCTAGGGGTGACACATATACTTCTAGCAGCTACTCTGGAAGCACCACACCCTTTAATGTACAAGTTAACTTTGACATTCCCACATTTGAGGGTCAGATAGATACAAACGCTGTAGATAAAAGGTTAAATCTGCTAGAAGGGTATTTTTCTATTCATGATTTTTCTAGACAAGAAAAGATTACTTTCTCTCCTCAAAGCTGCCCCACACGTCAAGGACTAGTGGGAAACCTACTACGAGCAGAAGGATGAAAGTACAACCTCACTATTTTTAACTACACCCACTTGGAATTCATTCCAAGATGCCATCAAGGAGCAGTACTACCCTATCGGAAGCTATGAGGATAAATACATAAAGTGGACCATGTTGTGGTAGGGAAGGGACCAAGACGTGGTGGAGTTTACCAATAGTTTTCATACCCTTCGCGCAAAGTTGGGTATCAAGGATATTGATCAAAATTTGGTACTCAAATACCAGGACTGTCTACAAAGGTACATCCAAGACAAGATGGAGTTCCGGGACATCTCCTTGTCCGGTACAGTGTAACGATACACTATCAAGATCGAGTAGAAGTTCAAACAGAGGAAGCGAGACTTTGGATCTGCAAATCCAAAGCAAGGGAAAGGTGCCCCTAAACCAGAAAACAAAGGAAAAAGTGAAGGCGGGGCGGCCCAGGACAACCCGCCAAAGCCGCAAGCAAATAACAACATTACGAAGCCGAAGAAGGACAGGAGAAAGTGGTGTGAGTTCCATAAGATCTCCACTCACAATACAAGTGCGTGTTGGGCCAAGCACTCTTTGGTGGCTGAACTAAAGGCTTCGAAATCATATGCATGTTCTGAATCCAAGTCAGAACACGACAAGGGGAATGACAAAGGGAAGTAGATTATCGATGCGGAGCCCAATGCCACCGTTGCCACCATGAAGATCGAGAAGGAGGAACCCGAAGATCCAGAGGAGGAGAAGTGTCTCTTCCACTCCTAGATGTGGGTAAAGGGTTCCCCGCTACAGTTCATGGTCAACAGCAACAGCCAAAAGAACCTCATTTTGGTAGATGTCATGAAGCGGCTAGGCTTATGGACCACAACACATCCCTAACCGTACACCATAAAGTGGCTTCACCAAGGATGAGATCTTCACATGAGCCAGCAATTTCGCCTTCCATATAACATCAAGCCCTTCATGGATGAGGTATTATGTGACGTTCCTCCCCTTGATGTTTGTGATGTATTATTAGGCTAACCATACTTGTGGAAGTAACATGATGTGTATGAATCAAGCCCTCGTGTTTTTATTGTTACTTTGGGAATTAAGTTGTACAGGATACCAATGGTAGCACCACCTACCGCCATCTCTTTGATTACTCCAACACAATGCAGTAAGCTCATTTCCAAAACTGAAAAACTTGTTTTCCTAATGATACGTCTTTAAGGAAAGAAGAAGAGGGTGGCTACGACCTCTAGACAGAAACCATCCATACGACAACTACAAATGGACAAGGTCGTGGATGAGTACGAGGACATATTCACCTCCCCCACAGAGGTTCCTCTACACTACCAAGTCAAGCACTCCATTGATTTGAGCCCAGATGCATTGCTGCCTAATGGACCAAACTATCAACGCTTCATTCTGGACAACAACAAAATCAAGAGGCAGATTCAGGAATTGTTGTAGAAAGGTCACATCCAACTGAGTTCATCACCTTGTGGGAGCCCGATCGTGTTGGTACAGAAGAAGGATGGGACGTGGAGACTCTGTATTGACTATCGAGCATTAAACAAGATCATTGTCTAGAATAGGTACCCGATCCCACAGATTGACGATATTTTGGACCAACTGAAGGGGGAAAAATATTTCAGCAAGATCAACTTGAAGTCAAGATATCACCAGGTACCAATCGAACCCTTTGATGTGTGGAAGACTGGCTTAAAAACCAAGGAGGTCCTTTTCGAATGGTTGGTTATGCCTTTTGGGTTGATGAATGCTCCTGCAACCTTCATGAGGCTGATGGATGACATCTTGCATCCATTCACCAACTCATTTGTAGTGGTATACTTGGATGATAACCTGATCTTTAGTCATTGTTGGGAAGAGCACCTCCACCACATCCGACAAGTTATCCAAACACTGCAAAACAACACAAGTTATGTGCCAATTTGGAGAAATGCACTTTTGGCATGACCGAAGTTCAGTATAGGATACATTATTGATGAACAGGGGGTGCATGTGGACTCAGCCAAGGTCTAAGTCATTCGGGATCAGCCATCTCCAACCACTCTGATAGAGCTCTGCAGCTTTCTGGGTCTTTCCAATTTCTACTGCAGGTTTGTGTTGGGATTTTCTCATATCAATTGGCCCTTGAGTCAAGTCACCAACAGAGGAGTGAAAGAAAAATTATTTTGGTCTGAATTTCAACATAAGGCATTCAAAGAGTTGAAACATCACCTCTGCTCGGCACCATTGCTCGCATTACAAGACTTGCAACAACCATTTGAGATCGAGACAGATGCCTTTGACTATGCTATTGGGGCAGTCCTTACTCAACACATGCATCGAGTGGCATGTCATAGTGACACACTTTCAGACGCAATCCAGAAGTATCCCACTTATGAAAAAGAGATGTATTCCATTGTGAAATCCTGCCGACAATGGAAGCATTACATTTTGGGGAAGGAAACGGTCAGCCACATAAACCACCAACCCCTACAGTTCATACAGATGCAAGGAAAGTTACGGAATGATCACCATCAAAGTGGTCCACATACTTGCAACAGTTCCATTTGAATATTAAGTATAAGAAGAGAAACACCAATAATGTTACAGATTGCCTCAATCGACCACTGATCATAGTGTTAACCAGCATGCTCAACTCTTGTGGGCATGAGACTTCTGATTGGCCACTTCTCTACAAAAGCAACCTAGAATTCAGCCACACATACCAAACACTCTTGGAAGGTCAACATTTTCCATATTTTCACCTCCAGGATGCCCTGTTATGCCACTTGGGTCACGTTTGTGTTCCTTCAAGTGAGCGTGCCAAGATGATTTGGGAAGCACATTACAGTCAAGCTGTTGGGCATTTCGGGGTCGAGAAAATGGTGGAAGTACTACAAAAGTATTTCTATTGGCTAAATCTTTTATAGGATGTCAGGAAGTATGTTAGATCCTGCACTGCCTACACCATTACCAAACTAACCATCAAGAAGCAAGGTCTCTATATTCCATTTCCTACCCTTAGTCGACCTTGGGAATCCATCTCCATGGATTACATGTCGGGCCTTCCTTCTACTAAGCATTGAAACGATTGTGTTATTTTTTTCATCGAAAGGTTCTTGAAGATGGCCATTATGGCGGTCTACAAGAAGAATATCACCGCAGAAGCCATTGCCAAACTCTTCTTTGAACGAGTGTGGGTACACTTTAGGATCTCGCAGTCTATCATCTTAGATCCGGACAGGAACTCCCTCAGTACATTTTGGTCTAGTATCTGGTCGATGCGGGACACCAAAGTCACTAAGTCCACAGTCTTCCATCCCAAAACTGATGGCCAGACAAAGGTTGTCAACAGGATAATCGTACACATTTTGTGTATGTACAACTCAAAGCATCCACGAACATGGGATGAGATCCTCCCCTATGTTCAGCACAGCTATAGCTAGGCTCTCCATTGCTCGATTAGCCACAACCCTTTTCAGGTGGGCTTGGGATTCTAGCAACTATGTCCCATTGATGTGGCCATGCCATTTGCAGCTACTCGGGCAGATTCGACCCATGTCTAGTCTGAAATAGATAAGGAAAACAACTTCATTGAGCACATCCAACACATCCACCAATAGGTCCATGACATTCTGGAGAAATCAAATTCCAAGTACAAGAAGCGACATCATCAACATTAGGTGCCAAACAAGTTTTAGGTGGGTGACAAATTCTGGTTGCATTTTCAAAAATAACGCCTTACCGGAGCCTATCAGAAACTCAGAACACTCTGATATGGTCCTTACACCATTACCAAGGCTGTGGGAGACAATGCATTTGAGCTCAACATTCCCCCATTCTTTGGACTGCATCTAGTGTTCAATGTGGACCGCCTTCAGCCATACTTTCCAGCATTACTAGAGACATCTGACATTTCAGAACAGCTCACACCAACAGAGTTAAATCCATATTGCATGGAACAAGCTACAGCTGATCAGATCATGGACATGTAGATCAAGCAGACCCGCTAGTAGATGATCCAACTGTATCGAGTTGTCAAAGCATGCCAACTCCTTGATCAGGGCAAGTGGATCACTAGGGACCAAGTTCAGTAGAAGTTTCCTCATCTCATGGAGGAACTCAACACAATGGGGACCATTGCTTCCTAAGGGGGGAGGAATGTTCCATTTGGATTTTGGTGGCCACCCACCAATTCCACTTGGACCCCCACCATTGTTTCTTTTAGTTTTTCAATTTCCTTAATTGTAGCACATTTTACTATTTTTAGCCATTTTTTGGGTCCTCAACTTCTAGAGCCGTTTTGAGGCCTTAAACAACATTTTTTTGGCAATCTACTGCGAAAGATTTTTGGATAAAATCATCTTTTTTGTCGTAGTCCTCAAAGAGATCTTTCGAATGGGGTATCATGCACATCAAGTGGAGATAATATGACCAAGTGATGACCCTGGGAAGTTGACTATCCAACTAAACCTAATGGAGCCCATAAACTCTTGGTGTTACATCTCCTTAGGTTAGGGATTTGGTTGTTTAGGGTTTTCTCTTATTGTTCAATAATAAAAATGCCCTTGAGCCACAATGGAAGTGATTATAGAGGCATGTAGCTGCCACATCTCTTCTAACGGATAAGCTACCATCATCCGAGCTAGCTTATTTCCATTTTTGTTACTAGGCATTTATCAGTATTTTACGTTAATGAAATGAAGTTTTACTTCTAATGCATCTATGTATTTATGGTTATATTTGTAATTTGTTGCTTTCCTATTTAAATATGGATCACATAATCCCTAGAAGCTCTCAATGGGAGCTTTGACCTATAAAATAAATTCCTCTTGACCATGAAACCAATGCCTCAAGAAAACAATAATAAAATTATTTTTGTCATTATATCAAATAGATAAAATCATGATTGCATATGTCATTATGAAGACTGAACCTAGTTACATATTTGAACGCTCCCTCTTAACTAGGGAGTATTCATAATCCATACAAGGTACTTGGACATTCTCAATCTTAAGAATTATCATAAGAAGAATCAAATTGGTAACCCATCTGTATAGGATCATATCAACCAACATTGTCACATAGCAAGGCTTTGACCGATAACTCTATCTCTCCACAAGATCATAGCACAGTTTTGGCGAGACCAATGATTTATAAGCACCATCATCATTATCTCTCAAGGAACATTCCCCTCCCATTTGTTCATATGACTATTCTTATCTTGTATTCCCAATCTTCAAAGAATATCGGTATTCTATGACTACTCTTATATTAGATGCCTTACTACATCCTCAAATATTATCGGATGCTAGATGCTTACCCAATCCTCCATTCTTTCTTCCCAAGAGAAGACAATAATGATATGCTTATCTCTCCCTCTCAACTAGGGAGGATATATCCATTCTTATGAAGTAATGTACCCATTCCTATAAAAGGAATGCACCCTAGTTCCCTCTCAACTAGGGACCTGTCCAAGCTCCCTCTTAGCTAGGGAATTTCTTCCAAATTCCTAGTTAACTAGAAACTTGCTTCTGGGCTCCCTCTTTCATAGGGACCTATTTCTAGAAACAACTATCTTTTATTTGGTGGAGATCACAGGACCTTCAGCTACTTGTATAACTCCTCCATTCAATGTCATGAATTTATCTTCATCTTGTAGAGAATTAGTCATAGATCACTTTACTTAACTCATTTATGTCATCCTTCCTCTTTTCTGAAAGTGATCTTCTAGTCCACACCTAGATTTCCTTCATACAACTACCACATCTACATCATGTTTCCTTTAGGATATTCCATCCAATCACATGAGTGCTAGTTGTAGAAAACATCTACAACTCTCTTTCAGTAGCCCTGTATCAACCCATCCAAACATTTTTGAAAAATAAAAAATGAACAACAAATCAAAATTATCTTTTATGATGGCCCTTCATCATGACATTTGCTTGTTGAAAAATCAACATCCTGCATATATATTGACACATCTCCAATATATTCAATTTTCAAGGGTATTCTTTCTTTCCAAGGTATTCATTTCTTTCCCATGGAGATATCATGGTCAATCCTTCTACTCATCAGATGTTGATTTTCTTTTCTTTGTGATCTTAGTTTCATCTTTCATCATTTCTTCTTTATTTCTTCAAGTATTTCTTCAGGGAAACTTCTAGCTATAGTTCCTCCATCTTTTTCAACCACATCATATTTCATGTGAGGACATAGTATGTTGATTTGATCTAGTTAATATGTGATCCTTGTCTTTATCCCTTCTTATAATGGAACCCTTTCCTTTCATCATACTCATGAGATAGAGTCTCCATCCATGTTATCGACAACTATATGATGAAAGGACCTAATTTATTAAATATATGCATACATACCTCTTTTCTTCTTTCGATCATCTAGAAAAACTTCAACAACTTCTTTCCTTTGATTGAAGGTACTTCAATAATATTGGCATGTTTCATTCCTTTATCATCATATCATCATTCTCCCAAGTAATGGATCCCATCCAAGATGGAATTCTCAGCGGGCCACTTGCTTCTTCCAAGAAATGAATACTCTGATGAAGATTCTAATGGAGGATCTTGATTATCCTTCATCCTACAAATGCTCCTTTCAAATGATGTATGATGAGTTGTATACTAGATGACTTTCTTCTATAAGTACTACTTATGCTTCTAATGAGGTTACCAAGAGATACTTCCTTCTAATGATGATTGCCAGAGTCTTCTACTTCAGCTATATTTCAAGCTTCTCTTGATGTCATACGTTCTTTCTTCCATCATATTCTATGATGCCATCTCCTAAAATTATGCATCCTATAATTATTGTAATGCTTACTACCATTATATTTTACAAGAACTAAAAATAACTTGGTGAAGAGAAATATCTGAATCATAGTAGAGATCTTTTACTTCCTCCTTCTTTAATTTCTTCTTTTTAGCTTCTTCTACCTCTTCAATGATATGGGCTTCCTCTCATCCTCTTTTTTTGCTATCCTTATTGATATTGGGAAAATATCTTTTGTAGTTCCCATATTCTTGATAGTTGTAGCATTGAACCTTCACCATATTCTTATTCCTTTTATGAGGACCAAATTTTCCAAACTTTCCTTTTCTCTTTGTCATGGCAACAAATGCTTGTGTTTGATTGTTTGATCCTACATCACGTTTTTCATTTATTCTTGTTTCTTCAATTTTTCACAATGACCAAAGTTCATTGAATGAGGTAGCTTCCTTATTTCCATAGATGTTAGATGTAAAGTTTCCCCATTCCTTTGGTAGTGCATTGAGCACTATCGTGGTCATTCATTTATCGTACATTATTTCTCCCAACTCTTGTAGTTGGTCCCTAATTTCTGACACCATTATAAAGTATGAGGCTATTCCTTATTCTTCTAATATCCTCATCTTGTAGATTTTTTTCTTAACGAGATCACTTTTGCTACAGTGCTTACATAGAATAATTCTACAAGTTTTTCATATATTACTTTTGATGTTTCTAATTTTGATACATAGGGTATGAGGGGATATTTAACAGATTCTATGAAAATCCTTTGATCCCTCACTTCCCCATTCATGTATTTTACAAGAGTTTGAGCTCCTTCATCTAGAGGTTTAGGGATGAGCCCTTAACATGATTTATGAATTTATTTTTTATGAGGATCAAATATGTCCTCTTTTTCCATGCAAGAAAATTTGATGCCCCAACCAATTTGTTGCTTTCCTTGCAAAATGACATTTTGATGGATTCAAAAGTGGACATAAAGATACTTACTTGAAGATACTCCTTGATGACAATATCTTAAACTTTCTTCTCTCTTGATTTTAATGATGATATTGATAGTTGATGACTTCTTGATGAAGAAGTCTTCCCTCAAAAGTGATCCTTGACTCAAGAAGTGGGATATAACCTTAAATCCTTGATGATGATGACAAAGCCTTCTTCTTGAATTTTCTTTGATGTAAAGGCTTCAATATGCTCCAATCTGTAGTCCTTATTTCTTTTAGTAGGATCTTTGAGGTCTCATCCTTCTCAGGGTGATGATTACGTGAGGTTCCCAAGATTACTTCAAGTGTAGAATCCTTCTTTCAACTAGGGTTTTGAGGTATTATTTTAGTAACTTCCTTCAAGATGATGTTGTAATCCTTGTACTTATAGTTCCTTAGAGATGAGGAGTAGATTTTGATGGTCTGTGCTCTTGAGTGTCCTTTCTTAAGCTTCCCTTCCTTGATTTTTTACCTTAGCTTTGATTCCATGTAGAGAAATCTAGGGACAACAACGTAGGTGTTTTCTCTTCTTGATAACTGCTTGTGATGTGTTTTCACTTCACTTAGTTAGATTTTTCTTTCACTTATTATTATTATAATTATGTGTCATAAAACAACTACCAATGTATAAATAAAAATGAGACAATAGGACACAATATGTAGGTTACCATCCAGGGCCAAAACCTCTCCAATTGAGAGCAAAGCCCACAAGAATTCTTCTTCTTATAGAATCTTCAATTGAACAATTTTAAGACCTAGACCCTTGGCAATGACTCTCCAAGACAAAGTCAAGCCTTGCTTCTAGCAACTTCTACAAATTATGACTTCCAATAACTTCTTTTGTAACTTCAACCTCCCCAACAGATTCTTCTGCAACTTTGACCTACTTAGCAGACTCTTCTACAACTTCGACCTACCCAGTAGATTCTTCTACAACTTCGACCTCCCCAGTAGATTATTTTGCAACTTTGACCTACCCAGAAGAATCTTCTGCAATTTCGACCTGCCTAGAAAAAATATTTGGTAGAAACCTAGAACTTGTACCTTTCTCCTTTTCTTGGGTAAATACTCTCTCCTAGAGAATTTGAGTTGCAAAATATCTCTTCATGATGTCCTAAATTCATTTATGCAACTCAGATTTACTACAGTAGCATGAACCCTAATTCCTTTTCATGTGCAGAGAGAAATAAAACAGAAACAATCCCAAAAACTTGACTTTATCTTCCTCCATCCTCTTGATCCACATTTTATCCTAGAACACTCTCTAAGTTTTCATGAACTCTGTAAATTCATGCCAAAGTTTCAAAGTCTTACAAAGAACGAGCTTATCAGAAATATCCTCGAAACAGTTGTAATTTGTGAATAGCGCAGAGCAACGAGGACCCTCAGTCAAGCGCGTAGACTGTTGGCCCATGGTAACGTGCGTTATCATGAATTGGAAAAACATGAGGTCCTTTTGAGAAACGAGGGTGGTTTCTAATATGCGATCGCATATCGCTGGGCAAACCCCTTAAAGAATGAAAAGCCTTGAGAGACCCAGACCTGAAAAGTTATAAAACATAAAAGATATCACATTGATTCCATCACAGGCGTGGTCCCACAAAACCAGTAGGATGTTGGAAGGGCTTCGAGGCGGCAAGTGGTTTCAACCAAGTCTCGCCTAATGCCACACAGCGAGTGACACGCGTCTGTCAAAAGAGAGAGAAAAATGCTCACATCGGACGGGTAAACATCGTGTTACTTACCCGCCCGATATGAACGATGACTGTAGGATCTGGAGGCTCCAGATCGACAATGAAGATGCAATGCAATGGATGACCGGATTCAATGGGGTAAATAGGCAAAGTTGTATAATATTTGAAGTCCGACGTGGATGATGCGTTAGCAGAGGATCATGGTTGTGGGAATTCTTGGAGTTAACAGTAAAAACGGTAATTTCAAAGACATCCAAAAGAACTGACAGTCAGTTTGTTATGAAACAGGTGGCCACCTCCCTGTGAGGCGTTCTACAGTGATGATGACGTAGAATCGAGGAATTCAAATGGATAGAGGCAGGGAAACCAGAAAGCTGAGAAGCGGAAATGAACAGTTGGAAAGCAGATTAGCTTTAAAGCCATAGACTGACAAAGAAAGTAGGAGGCGAGTTAGCGAGAGTTAGTTAGATGCAGAAAGCTGAGAGCAGAGAGAAGAAGCCAAGTTGACCTGTAGAAGAAAAGGCAGCATTGAGCCAAACAGAGATAGAGAGAGTTAAAGAGTCTGTGTGCTCCAGAGAAGGCTTGAGAGGTTCAAGCGAACTCCTCTGTATATGCCTATCGAGTATGAGTCTCAAATTGGGCTCATACTACTGTGACCAATATAGATCAAGTTTCAATAAGGAGAGTATGTGTACTCCAGAGACTTGGGGGATCCAAGTACAGTCTTACTGATTTATATCTATTGGGTGAGACTCAAATTGAGCTCACTATTGTGAAAACTCTACTTTGAAAACATAATAGAGAGGCCACCACTAAAGGCTGGGCCAGGAGACATAGTCGAGGAGTATTGCGTGAACTCCTTATTAAACTTGTTGTGTTTACATGTTTGCCTATTATGTTTTTCTCTAACTGCTTTAGTTCTTGTGTATTTCACAATCTTATTGATCCATTGCATAAAGTGGCATAGGCACATCCATGCACATGAGTCTGTAATACCTTAATTATTTTCCTTAGATCAATTACAGATCAAGTGGTATCAGAGAAACTGGGTTACTAAGGTTAGACAAGCTTGTGCTGGATTCTTTTGTTGAATGATAACTAGATCAAAGCTTAAATTAGGAGGAGAATTGGTTGAAGCTAACCTAAAAATTGAAGAGTCTATCCTAAGAGGAAAATGTCGGAAGAAAGTCCCTTGGAATCAGACTCCAAATTCATGGATAGTTTCATGACCATGAGAGCCATGGTTGAAGAAATGTATAGGGAATTTAAGAAAGGTAGAGAAGAAGATTCAGCAAACTCCAAACAAGATAAAGGAATAGAATAATCTCTCCTCCATGACCATTCTAAAGGAAAAGGGAAAGAAGAACCTCTTCTAGTTGCCCACTCAGAAGGCAAAGGAAAAGAAGAGAAGCCCTCTCCACCATCTCCCCCATCATCACCTTCATCATCATCTTCTTCACACAAAGAAAGCCCTGAAAAGAAAAAGAAGAAATCTTCTTTGATTAAATTAGGTGTGAAGTTTGATTTTCTAGTTTATGATGGAGAATTGCATGTAGAAAAGCTAGATAACTAGATTAGACAAATTTATGTATATTGCAGAGTGCAGAATGTCGATTCAGAAAGGAGAAAGATTCAGCTGGCTAGCTTATGCCTTGGAGGCACCGCCCTGGTATGGTGGGAAGGTAGGACACAAGCTGATTTGAAGGAACATGGTAAAATTCTTTCTACCTGGAATGAATTTGTTTTTGCAATTAAAAAACAATTCTATCCACTAGCTTATATGCAGCAAGCTATGATGAGTTGGCAAACTCTTCGCCAATTGAAAGGGTAAAGTGTACAAAGTTACACCCAAGAATTTAGGTAAAGAGTTTTGATTCTAGGCATTTCTTTAGACTCACCTGAAACGTTTTTGAAGTATATAGGTGGTCTACATAGTTACCTAAGACATACAATTCCCATGTTTAATCCCACTAGCATAGATGAGGTATCTGTTCAGGCTACACATCTAGAGGCTAGAGGCAAGAATGTGAACCCAGAAGTTGGGGGATCATCAAAACCCACTGCAAGCAAAAGAAAGGAAAAGAGAAAACATAAATGGAAAGAGAGGAAGACAAATGTTGTACAAAATACCAACCCTTCATGCACTCATTGCAAGAAGGATGGACATGATGAGGAACACTGTTGGATTCTACATCTAGAGCTGAGACCCAAGAAGTTCGATGGCAAAAACAAGAAGACTGTTGCAGCTATTCAAAATGATTTGGGATCAGACTCAGGAGATGAAACAACAATCGCAGCCACATGTATAAAAGGTAAAAATTCTGAAGCATCTACTAATAATTATGCACAATCTACTGATAATGAAGAAAATGAGAGGAAAAGACATGAGCTTTTTCATGTTCGAGTTATTTCCAAGCATCAAAAGATTGATACTTTATTTGATAGTGGCTCATAAGTAAATTTAATTTCCTAAGCAATTGTAAAGAAGTTGGGATTACTAACCACAACTCACAAGAATCCATATCCATTAGGTTGGTTATGTGATAAAGCAAAGCTACAAGTGACTAGAAAATGTAAACTTAAGTTTTGTTTTGGGTCAGCATTTGTAGATGAGGTTGAGTTAGTATAGTTCCTTTGGATATATGTGGAATTGTTTTAGGAAGTCCATACCTATATGATAGGAAAGCTATTTTCTATAGAGCTGAAAACAAGTATCAACTCATTAAAGATGGAATCGAATATATTGTAATAGCTCATAAACTCAAAAATAATTATACTCTCATAAACTCAGGGTAGATGAAAAGAATTGTAAATTCATGCAAACAATTTTTACTGATGGTTGTAAAGGAAAAGAAACCTGATAAAACCAATATATTTGAGGGTTGTAATGCTAAACAACAATCTAATTTAGAAAAAGTTGTTTCATAATATGATATAATATTTCAAGAACCTAAAAGTATGCCACCCCAAAAGGAAATAGTACATGATATTAATTTGTAGCAAGATGCTCCATTGCCTAACATCGGAATGTACAGGTTGTCTGCTTTAGAGAATGCAGAAATCAAGAAGCAGTTATAGGAGATTCTTGAGAAAGGGTTCATAAGACCTAGCACATCACCTTGTGGGTCTCCAATTGTCTTGGTGAGAAAGAAAGATGGCTTATGGAGAATGTGCATTGATTACCGAGCACTAAATAAGATAACGATAAAAAATAATTATCCCCTTCCTTGCATAGATGATCTATTAGATCAATTAAAAGAAGCTATTTAATTTTCCAAGTTGGATTTGCATAGTGGCTACCATCAGGTCAGAGTTGCAAAGCAAGATGCATGGAAGACTTCTTTCAAAACAAAGCAAGGATTATATGAGTGTTTAGTTGTCTTTTGGCTTAGCTAATGCTCCTGCTACTTTCATGAGTAATGAATGATGTACTCAGACCTTTTATTGATGATTTTGTCATTGTATATTTAGATGACATTCTTATATTTAGTAAAACATGGGAAGAACATTTGAAGCATGTCAAGCAGACTCTAGATGTTTTGAAAAGAGAAAATATCTATGTTAAGCTATCAAAATGTGAATTTGGCAAAACATCTTTGAATTATTTGGGTCATATTGTAGGGGGTGGTGAATTGAAGATAGATCCCTCTAAGGTTGCAGTAATTGTAAACTGGCCTAAACCCAAATCTACTACAGAAGTTAGAAGCTTCTTAGGAGCAGCATAGTATTGGAGAAAGCTTATTGTTAACTTTTCCTTGATTGCAGCTCCCTTACATGCTTTAACAGGATTGAACAAGGTGTTTCGGTGGGGAGGCAAATAGTAGAAAGCCTTCGACACCTTAAAAGAAAATATTAGTACAACACTAGTACTAGCACTGTCCGATCTTCAAAGACCATTTGAGATTGAAACAGATGCCAGTGACTATGCCATGGGAGCAGTGTTGATGCAACACGGTAAACCCATATGTTATCATTCTGAGACATTTAATTCTGTAGTAGTTAATTATCCCACATATGATAAGGAATTGTATTCATTAGTACAGAGTGTGAAAAAGTGGAAACATTATCTAATGGGCAAAGAGATAGTTATACATACTGATCATCAACCACTTCAATATTTACACTCACAAACTAAGTTGTAGCAATCAAGACACTATCGGTGGATGGGTTTTCTACAACAGTTTCATATTGTCATCAGATATAAATAGGGCATACATAATAAAGTTGCAGATATGTTGTCCGGACCAATCATAAATGCATCTACTATACTTAAGCATAATTTAGTATTGCATGAAAGCTACAATGAACAATATGCTCAAGATATATATTTTAAAGATGTATATGCAACTTTAAGTCATGGCAAACAAGTAGAAGAATTGGATTATCATGTTAAGGACCAACTCTTGTGTCATTTGGGAAAGTTATGCATTCCTCAAACTGAAAGAGTAAAGATAATTCAAGAAGCGCACACTTCTCTAATATCAGGCCATTTTGGTGTAAGTAAAACAGTTACGTAGCTGCAAAGATTTTGTTATTGGCCAAAAATGAATGAGACAGTTTCTAGATATGTAAGAGGGTGTACCATGTGTGCTAAAAGAAAGCCCAGCAATAGAAAACTTGGCTTATACACTCCATTACTAGTTCCTTCTCATCCTTGGGAAATTATTTCCATGGACTTTGTTGGGGGACTGCCTAAATCTAGAAAAGGTCATGACTATTTATATGTTATTGTGGATAGGTTCAGCAAAATGTGTATTTTAATACCTTGTAACAAATAGATTACAACTGAACAAACAACAAAGTTTTTCTTTTAGCATATATGGGTTCATTTTGGATTACCCACTTCTATTGTATCTTATTGAGATACCCGTTTGTTGGGAAATTTTGGTCTAGTATGTGGGAATTAACGGACACCAGACTGAAGAGGAGCACAACTTTTCATTAGCAAATAGATAGCCAAACAGAGGTTGTCAACAAGACAGTGATCCAGTTGCTTAGAGGTTATTGCAGCAAGCATCCCAAGCTTTGGGATGAACATTTATGTTATGTACATCATGCTTACAACCGTGCTAACCATTCCTCTACACGGAGATTTCCTTTTGAGACCTGTTTTGGTTTCATACCAAGGTCTCCCTTGGATTTTGTCTTTGGTAAAGACATAGCAGTTGATGGACATAGTGATGTGGAAAAGACAACCAAGTTCATTGAACAAATGCAAGAGATTCACTAGGTGGTACAAGAACAGCTAGAAAAGAGCCAAGCCAAGTACAAGTCAAGGCATGATAAGCATCGGACTGAGCATAGTTTCCAAGTTGGTGATCAAGTCTGGCTGTATATCACCAAAGACAGAATGCAAGGTGAAGGTAAGAAGCTGAAGCCAATAAGGTACAAACTTTTTAAGATACTTGAGAAAATTGGTGAGAATGCTTTTCACCTCGATTTACCATCTTACATGCCCATCTACTCAGTTGTCAATGCAAATAGCTTGACACTATTTGAACCTTCATTGATTGAATATCCCAAAGAGCAGAGTCAGTTGCCTTATATTGATGATCTATTGCCTGAATATCTTAACGAATTGCAGAAAGATACAGTTCTGGATAGGAAGGTGAGAACTACTCGCAGAGGGGATGTTGAATACCTTAGGATTGGGCTCAAAGGTTCAAAACCAAGTAGTGCAAAATGTATAGAAATTGGACAAGCGAGGAACCTAGATCCTCACTTGATTAGTGCTTAAAAACCAACTTTTGGTGGTCCAAAAGCTTTTTCAGTGGGAAGGCCATGATTTGAATTGGATCCTAGAACACTCTCTAAGTTTTCATGAACTTTGTAAAATTCATGCCAAAGTTTCAAAGTCTTATAAAGAAAGAGTTTATCAGAAATATCCTTGAAATAGTTGTAATTTGTGAATAGCATAGAGCAACGAGGACCCTCGGTCAAGCACACAGACCATTTTCCCATGGTAACGTGCACTGACATGAATTGGAAAAATGGGAGGTCCTTTTGAGAAACATGGGTGGTTTCTGATATGCGATTAGAGACAAGTTGCTAATTGCATATCGTCGGGAAAACCCCTCAGAGAAGGAAAAGCCTCGAGTAACTGGGACGTGAACACTTATAAAACATAACAGATATCATGTCGATTCCGTTAGAGATGGGATCCCACAAAATCGACAGGATATCAGAAGCGCTTCGAGGCGGTAAGTGGTTTCAACCAAGTCCTGCCCAATGCCATGAAGCGAGTGACACACGTTCCGTAGAAAAGAGAGAAAAACTACTCACATTCGATGGTTAAACATCGTGTTACTTACCCGGCCTGATATGAATGATGACCATAGGATCTGGAGGCTCCAAATTGATGGTAGAGATGCAATCTAATGGATGATTAGATTCAACGGGGTAAACATGAAGATTTGTATAAGATTTGAAGTCCGACATGGACGATGCGTTGGCAAAGGATCATGTTCATGGGAATTCTTGGAGTTAACGATAAAAACGATCATTTCAAAGACATCCTAAAGAACTGACACTCAGGTCATTATGAAACAGGTGGCCACCTCCCTGTGAGGTGTCATACAGTGATGATGACGCAGAACAGAGGAATTTGAATGGACAGAGGTAGGGGAACTAGAAAGATAGGAAGCGGAAACAAACAGTCAGAAAGAAGATTGGATTTAAAGCCACAGACTGACATAGAAAGCAGGAGGTGAGTTCGCGAGAGTTAGTTAGACACAGAAAGCTGAGATCATAGAGAAGAAGTTGAGCTCACCTACAAGATCAAAGGCAACATCAAGCCAGACAAAGACAAAGACAGTCAAAGAGTTTGTGTGCTCCAGAGAAGGCTTGAGAGGTTCAAGCGAAATCCTCTGTGTATGCTTGTCAAGTATGAGTCTTAGATTGGTCTCATACTACCCTGACCAATGGAGGTCAATTTTTAGTAAGGAGAGTATGTGTACTCCAGAGACTTGGGGGATCCAAGTACACTCTTACTGATTAATATCTGCTGGGTGAGACTAAAATTGAGCTCACTATTGTAAAAACTTTGCTTTGAAAACATAATAGAGAGGCCACCACTAAAGGCTAGACCAGGAGACATAGCCCAGGAGTATTGGGAAAACTTCTTATTAAACTTGTTGTGTTTACATGTTTGCCTGTTATGTTTTTCTCTAACTTCTTCAGTGCCTGTGTATTTCACAATCTTATCGATCCATTGCATAAAGTGACATAGTCACATCCATGCACATGAGTCTGTAATACCTTAATTGTTTGCCTTAGATCAATTACAAATCACCTCTTCTTCTTCAAACTCCTCTTTCTTTCTTGTGATCGAACTTGTGAGTGAAGTGTGTCCTTGAATGAGGTTAAGTCCTTCCTTATATGGGCTCTCTTGTTCGTGATTTGAGGCCAACTTTCAACTGTTTCTAGCTTCACTTGGTCATTCATCCTCTTCTTCTTGAAACTCCTCTTTCTTTCTTATGATCGAACTTGTGAGTGAAGTGCATCCTTGAATGAGGTTGAGTCCTTCCTTATATGGGCTCTCTTGTCCGTGATTTGAGGCCAACTTGCAATTTTTTCTAGGATGACTTGGTCATTACAATTTGACAAGGTATTGGACGGTCCTTTGACTTGGATTTGGCTAAAATAATTTTTCTTACAATGTGTAACATGCCCTAAAAGGGTACTTTGTACGTGACAATGACTCATAAGCCCTGGAAGCTCTCAATGGGAAATTTTACCTATAAAATAAATTCCTATTGACCATGAAACCCTTGCCTCAAGAAAACAATAATAAATTTGATTTTCTCCTTATATAAAATACAGAGATCATGATTACATATGTCATTATGAATACCAAACCTAGTTACATATTTCAATATACCAAATCCACTTAAATATTTCAATTTAATTAGTACATGTGAGAAAAAACATATACTGCAAAGATATAAAGAATAGTCTTACTATATTCATGATAGATGCATCAAAATGTGTTGGCTCATCGAGCTTCATATATTAAGTGGAAATGTCAATATATACAAATAGAATGTTGCCACACTAGACCCAATAGTGGAACTTTAAGTCACCACATGCTCCTCCAAAGAAATATATTCTCTCCTATAACAAACTAGAGAAGTCAAGGTGAAATTTCATGTCCCAAAAGTAATTTTTCTTGAGTTATGAGGGTGTATTTATAAAAAAACGAGGTGAGTCTTTGTTGATTTTTGATAGTTTGGGAGGTACTCCAAGCCTTAGGGTTTGGGGTTTGGAGGTTGGAGCATCACAATATGGCCTTCGGGGTTTGGAACCCAATATGTGGGGTTTGCACCCAAGCATGTGGGTGTGAATCCATGAGGCCTATTAGACTAGTGATGGATGGAGATGATAGAGAATGTGGAGAGGAATCCAATGAATTGAAAATCATCAAATTTCAAGTTGTCTATGTGGACATATGGATTTTTGAAGTTAATATTGGGGTTTGGTTAAGGTCGACCTATTGTTAAAAGGCCTAATGATAGGTTATCAAGCTCTCTTGGGGGAACTCATTGGATCCCTTGTAAAGTGTGTAAGTACAAGGTATTTGTGAGCCAATTGACCATCCAAATGCATCTAGTCATAGAATATTCATCTCTGAGGAAACCAAGTTAGAGAAGAAGGCAGATTGAGCTTGTTTGGGATTGTTTGTGTGGGTTTTTTTGTCTCTTGCAAGGTTGAGAATCTATAGGTGGTAGTGGTAGGATTGCGGGTAGTTTTCTTGGTGTCTTGTGATCTATTTTGGGTGGATCTCTCTCCTAAAAGAAGGCTCCATCCATAGCTTTAGCTTCTAGTTAGGCTACATGCCTATTTTCACTTGGGAAGGAGGGGCGTAAGGCTAATAGAAGCTACAGGTGGGGCCACAGATTAGAACATGGACTTAGGAATTGTTTGGAGGCAAGTTACTAACCCAAAATTGCATCATAACAATCTTGGAGGGAGGCCAAAGTAAAAAAGTAGATCTGATGAGCCTGAAGAAATGTTTGTAGTAGCATTCAAGTAACCCCTAACCGATGACTAAAATTGCAGAGAAAGACATAAGCCTGTAAGGACTTGAAGAGGTATGTGATTATTGATGTATTTGTGTTGAGTTGGATGCTAGGGATTGGACAACAGTATTGGGCACTTTGTTGTTGGTGGAGGGCAGCATGTGGGTGTCCAAAGTAGCCCTAGATCAGCAAACAAGGACTTTGAACTATCGCATGACTAGGTGAAGGGTTGATATCCTATGTGACACCTTTATGGAGTAAGGTGATCATTAGGAGAGGAAGTTTGGATCTCAAATTTGGCTAGTCGTACGAGCAGTTTATGATAGCCCATATTCATTGTTGGAGAAGAGACTTGTAGAACTGATAGGTAACAACCCTCCTACCCTGTATTAGCCTTTATATTGTAGTAGTGGAAGGATATAGTGGGAATAGGACCCCGAGTTCCTAAGAAGCAACAATTCGAAGGGGGAGTTGTTGAAAAATGAAGTTGTGAACAACTCAAAGGAGGTATTGATGTGTTGATGTGTAGATGGACTTATGATTAGCATGAGAGCAGGTGGAGCCATGTTCAGTCGCCTGATGGACTTGGATCATTAATAGCTACAGAGTTGTGATTGCTGCAAATCAGGAGCAACAGACCGACAAGACGAGATACAACATAGAGATTGTGATTGTTCACTAGATCAACAAGATTGAAATTAAATCTTATATCTTGTATTGGTGATATATGAGCGCAATTATCCCTAGTTCAAGAGCTGTAGAAAGTTGTATTATACGTTGATAATATAATGACATTGGGTTACATATATTGGTGTTATTATTATTATTGTGCATGTTATTGATTTATTGCATTGTATTGTTTCACTATGAAAAGTAGCTTCGTTTTGGTTCTTGGTTTAATAGCATTAGTGATCTAAGACTCTATCCTAGTCATTAGAACCATGGAAGAACAACACTCTTCACCTCGCATGTGACTCTTGACCTCCACCATAAATCTTGATATTTACATTGTCTCTTTGAATTTTTACATGACCTTTGAGCTTCTATGACTTTAAAAGTCAATAGTGACTCTTCATATTCCATGTGGGACCCTTGGTCTTCCACGTATTTACATTTTCTCATTTTGGGAAATTACACAATTACATTCCATAAATGATGTGGCAAGGTATTAATTCATAAGTGACTTTTGAGATGACTTTTGGCATTGAAGACATGGAACTTCATGATGATGTGGCATTGCTAAGCTACTCCTTTTGTTGCTTTCTTTGCATCTTCATGATGGATCTTGCCTGTTCTTTTAATTCATCCTCCAAGTGGCTCATTGATATAGAATCTTTATGCAATCTTGATCTTTCATCTTCTATCAGAAGCTAGTGTCTCTTCATCTTATTTCTCGATGACTTCTTTACGGTTTAAGTTTCACAAGTGTTATTCAACATAGTCTCCTTCTCTTCCTCTCCAAAAATCATCCTATCAGGTTAAGATATAGTACATGCAAGTGAAATCAACTCATGACAAGAGGACATGAGATTAGAAACCTCCTAGTCTAACATGCTTCATATTAATCAATGACTAAGCTGGAAATGGATGTTGGTTTGAGAGATAGGCTCAAGGATTTCACTGTGTGCATTTCCATAGGCTAGGAGGGAGGACTGATGCTTCATATTGTGTAGTGCACAATTTAGGAAGGCTTGGGAAAGATGATTGCATAGTTGAGGAAATCAAGTAGGCAATCTTGAGGCTTGAAGTTTTCCATTGCACAATTATGGAGAGAGAGAGGCCTAGGGATTTCATAATTTTGTAGTTCAAGGAGGAAGGTTGGAAGCTTGATGCTTGACACTGTGCAATGCATAGAACAAGGTTGTCTAGGAGGGTGATTTGTGTATTTGTGGGGCTCAATGGAATAGGGTTGAGCACTGAGACTATGTAATGTGAAGTTATGGAGGGAAGGAGCTGCACATTTCATAGTTCCAAGATGAAAGGGATAATCTTGAGGGTTGAGACTACATAACGTGCAGTTTGAGAGAGCTGAGTGAAGTCAATTTTCTCGAACAAGAACTTTCTAGGATTTTATTAAGTGTGTGATCAGTGAGGTCAATGTGAATAAGGAAAAAACTTGAACATGATCACACACTCAAAACAATCGACGACATAACATCAATTGCTCATAACACATGAACAATATATCTTCTCAATGTGACAACAATACAACAAATTCCTCTAAGTGTGACACTTAAGGTACATGTTATGTGGAAAATTCACTTCTGCAGACGAAAATGAACTTCCTAGATCTAGTGGCTTGATCTAGAAACAATAGTGGAAAAAAATATATATTTTTTCCTTAGAGAAATCAAAATATGGAAAAGGGACCTACTTGGAATTTGTAGTGAGCCCTCCTCTTCTCTTTCTTGTAAACTCCAACTCTTGCTCCAAGCGTTATAAATGGAACCTAAAAAATGACTAAAACAAGCAAGAGAACTACAATATCCACATAACATAAACTAACGTCTTTAATCAATGAGTCAAATGGGATTGAAATACATAAGCATCATCATGGCACAAGTATATGAAAAGAGAGCGTTTTTTGTATTAATATATGAAGGAGAGAGTTATAACAATTTATAGATTCTTGACTTCGTAGATGCCTCCCCAATTGTCTTATCCTTCCTTGCCACAAAGCAAGCCTTCAAACCAAACCCTAATCAATTAGTGGAGGATGATTCCTTAATCTCAAATTAGTAGCATGAGGGCATTAGGAATATCCAAAAGCCAACCCAGACTCGATGGGAAGCAGTGAATTTATAGGTTAAAGGTGGTAGTTTATGATTTACCAATCTAGGCTTGAGATCCACATATGAAGGAGGATAATCCCTAAGGACAAGATATAATACCTCTAGACTAGGAATTTGATATCTCTATCAATGGTAAAATGGTTAAAACCACCTTACAAGCTTCTGGAAGGAGAATTTTCATAAATATTTTTTATTTTTTCTTGAAATTATAGAACCATCGCACTTGTAAAATAAAGCAACCTACACTGGTCAGTGTAGGTGCTCAATTATGCAAGTTGTAACCATTTCAGGTGTACTAAATTGTAGAGTGAGTTAGGGCTAAAAACATAGTTTTTGAGCTGATTGACCCAAAAACTCATACTTTTTGGAGAGGTAATTATTAGGGCTTTACAAAGGGATAATGAAAAGGTGCTAAGAATGTTGATTGATCCAGTTTCTAGGAAATTTGATTGGATGTGACAAAATAACCCGTAACATATTCCCCCCAAAGTGCAAAGTGAGAAGAAGTGGCTGAGTACTAAAGTGCTTTACTTTGTGACAAGTCTAGATCAAGATTAGGTTGGTGGAGATCATCATATGTTAATGTACATATTATCATCATGATATCATTGTTGATGGAGGCATACCCATACACAGCATATAAGCCAATATTACATGTACAATAATCAAAATTCTCATCCACTAATGAAAGACTATGGACCCATGCTTGGATGATTATCTAGATTATCATAGCCATCATACTCTGTGATCTGGTACGAATCTTGAAAACACAACTTTGATGGATGGAACTAGATTCAGGGTCTTCTACCTCGTCACTCAATAGTACGGGTCTAGCCATGTGAATAAATGAGTTGGAGTTCAACATGGTAGACACCATTTGATTATAGATGAATGATGTAATCCATTAATAGATGTGAGAGGAATTACCAATAATGATTATGGCCTTCAAGGTAATATAGTACAATCTATGTGATATGAATGAATGATTTGAAGTCGAACACCACAAAGAATTTTTCAGTTGAAATCCAATGATGAAAACCTATTGCCGAAAGTGATGAAATCTTCCATTAAGAAATGGAAGCTCCAAGATACTGGAAGGATTTTCTAAGTAAACTTCTTGGATAATTTGCTGATGTCAATAGGAATCAACCCATCACAGGAGGTTCTTGGTTTATCCTTCATCAATGACACAAAATAGGTATCAATAGTTGAGACAAAATGATGTTGATGTAGAGTTGGTTCACGAATGACAAAAATGGAATAAGGCTTAAGAGTATTGTAGTAGACGTCAACTAAAGTACTTATCTTGAAAGTATCAATCACACCTTATGGAGCTGACAAAATTGACTCAAAACTGATTATGAAGGCTTTTGATATGGTATGGTTAACCAAAGAGGCAAGCATATTTTCCAACCCAGTTGTCACAAAGATGAAGTGAAAGAGTTTCATGTCCAAGAGCAACTTGCTATCATTAATAGGCAACAGACCCTATTTTCCCAATTTCCCAACCATTTTTTCCTAGTACATCTTTATTTTTGACAAGGTTTAGGAGGATAACATGTGCTTGATCTATAAGTTCATCCTTCGAATGAATCCTTCCGAGTTTTTTTAATGAACCCTAAGAAGGAGTAGTTTGATCCTATCATGTTTGACGATTCCAACATTGTTTGATGATTTTATGAGTCTAGTGGAGGTGTAACTCAACTTCTTTTTCATGTTTAGAGAGTTTGAAAAAGAGATGAAAATGAAAAATCCAAGATATTTCTTTTCGTAAATTTATCTCTTGGGTTGGAAATGGCGTAAATCAATACCTAGGAGAACCTTTTAGCCATATTTGACTAAAGTATTCCTTTTTTGTGGATAGTTTATCTCAGCCTGAAAAAGGGTTAAACTTATACTAAGAAGACACCTTTTAATTTAATTAATAAGTTCAAAAATACAAGTGATCAACCATCTTTTCATGTTTTGGGAGTTTGAAAAGAACTGAAAGAGGACTCTAGGGGGTTCCTTTCTTTATAAGTTTAAAGAGACCAAAAAAGTGATAAAAGTGTTATTTTTAATCAAAATGACCTATGTTCAACTTAAAATTTGCATTAGATCCTTCAATTATCTTTTAACCTGCTTATATCACCACAAAACTATATGATATGTGGTAAAAATTAAGTCAAAATATTAAAAATGTATTAAAATAATAACTAATTAACCATAATTAGTGAAAAGTAAAAACATTCTTTACAATTTTCATTTTTACCTCTTGTCATTGAGCTTTGAGTTCATTTTAACATCAAACTTCAGCAGGTGATTACAGCCGATCTGATGGACCATTTCTAGTGTCGTTAGTTCTAGATAGGTCATCTATCCTTTTTCTCCCTTTTCATAATTTTTGTTTTTCCTTTGATGCAATTTGTTGAGAGTTATCAGCATTCTAGGGTCTAAAATTTCACCCCAAGTCCATCACACCCTCTCTATATTGAAGGGTGCACTGGGTGTGCCTTATCTACACTTGGAAGAGTGGACGAATGCACCTACCAAGAAGGAAAAGTGCACAGGTTCACTCTATCCCTTGGAAGACACGTGCGATGTGTGCAGTTGTAGAAATAAAGTTTATGTTTTTGAGTTAGATTTCTCTCAAAGTTTTGCACAAGGCTAATTCTAAGTGGTTTTCTTATGATTTTGCATCTATTCACTAAAGCAAAAAATGGTTTTAATATGGAGATAAAAACAACATGAATCTCATGATTTGGATGTTGCAAATGACCCAACAACAATGCGAGCCTTAAGGATTTGTGCACTCCTTAAGTTTTGTTGGATTGTAGGCATGAGAGCTCAACTTGATTTAATGGAATATTTAGTTAGAGCGTGGGATATTCAGGGAAACATATTTAGGATCAGAGCCCATACTATCACAATAGAGGTGGAGGATATCTATTTTCTGACAGGGTTATCTTGGAGATGAGTTCCTATCTCACCATCTAGCATGAGAAGAGGTGGTGAAACTATGAAGGACTAAATAGAGGCTCATTGTATGCCTCGTTCTCAAGCAACAAAGGATAGAAATATAGAAATCAAGGATGTCATTAAACTTCCTCTCAGTATGATCCTCTTTATTATCACTCGGTTGGCTTGAATTTGGATACCAAGAACCAAATTCAATATGCGTTGGAATGCATAGAACCTACTGTCTTCAAATGGAGTGAAGGGGTATTAGATAACTTGAAGGAAAAACTCAATAGAAGAAAGGATGGAAACTTGAATAAAATTGGGTATGGTTCTATTCTTATATATTTCTCTCTACAGAGGATACCATTACTTCACCCTCAACATATTTATTACGAGCTTCCAAGACCTAGGATTCCATGGATGAGGCAATGCATAGATCTCATGTCTTGTCATGGGGGTGCACCTGCGATGAGATTTACCCCTAATTCCTTTCAATGGTTGTGCGTAAAACTTATCATAATCAAGGAATATCCATAAGAAGGGGTTGATTTCCAAGGAGACACAGAGCTTGTTTTACTTGAAGGCGAGCAATGGGGTGATATAAATAAAAAATGTCATTTTGAATGTTTTAGGTTTTTTGGATTTTATAATTTTTTTGTTTTTAATGTATCAAAGACTAACTATTGGTTTCATAGGTAGATATTGGAACTATACGATTAGTAGTCTCATCGTACATTCAATGATGGGGACAACCACAACTCACATACATTGGAGTTGCTACTAGGGAAAAGGAGGAGATGGAGGTCCTCAACATAGATGAGACTCTTTCTAATTTTGAGCATCATCTTGAGGGTTTGACCTATAACATGTTAGAGACTAGGGTAAATGAGATCCTTATGCATCTGCAGCGGTATACTATTGGAGTTTTGAATCACATAAGTCGACATCTATGCAAAGTTTCCCATGTGTTTGTGTGTTATCATGATCATCATTGGGATTAGTCGACTAGAAGACATTTGAGCCATATTTTTTCTACATGTATATTGATATTATAGGTCATGTGACCATATGTGTCTTGGACATAAATTTTGTAAAACCAAAGTCTCTATATAGTTATCTAACAATATTTCTCATTTTCTCTATTCTCTTGTTCAATGCATTTTGTTGATTGAATTATTTACATGTATTGCAAATGTATCACTAAAACATAATAAGATAATGCATCAATTCATGTGTTAAGACTTATAGGAATATGTTGATATTAATGTAATCAAAATGTCATTCTCGAAAGAGAACAATTAGAAACATGTGTAGCATAGTTGGACTTCGTATTGAATAAACATTGTTTAGATGTAATACTATGAGTTGTAAATCAATCCTAATCATCAAATGGAGAATTCCATGAGAAATAATGTCATATAATAATTCGATCACCGCGCTATACTTAGAGATATTATTAGTTGAGAAACTGATACAAATTCCTTGTAGACTCACTAACTCAACATTGCGAGCATAAGTAGTTCATGTTATGGAGGAAAGGTTCCAAGTACTACAACTAGCGCCATCAGCATAACCAACATATGGTTGAGGGAACATCGACATCTACAAATCAAATGTAATTCAACATTAACAAAGACGGTAGTAAAATCTAAAGGAAACACACTATGAACACACTAACACACCTATACATTATGAACAAAACGACTATGCAAAGGTAATCTAAGCATACTATTTTTTCATGTACAACCCATTTATGGGCTGCACTAAATAGATTACATCAAAATCAATGAGCTCAAAAGCCCCTTTTGCAAGTACATGTTTGACTAAATATGGACCTAGCCACATCGGTTCAAGCTTCACAACTCCCAATTTGTTAGCTTCCTGACCATATAAAGGAACAGATCACCTTTCGAGAAGGCACGAGGTTTAACATTTTTGTCATACTGTAATTTGATGTCTTTCTTGTAGGCCTCATTATCCATTGCGGAATCACGTTGAGTCTCATATATGAAGGCTAGATGAAAAAAATGCACTTCTTCTATAGAAGTTGTAGGAAGAAGCTAGATGACAAGATCTAAACATGGAATCACACATTCAATCAGAAGGAGTTCTTCTAGACCATTAACCAACTGAAAGGGTGTGAATCTAATCGTAGTTCATACAGATGTTTGGTATGACCACAAAGCATAAAAAAGAATTTAGTGACAATTTCTCTTATGGATCCCTGTCATGTGTTGCACCTATAATGGTGTTTTAGTTGCTATGGAGTACTGAAGACACCTTCCTTGGAGTTGGTTTGTAGCTACAAGGAGAATCAAAAATTTGGTTGCTGTTAGGGGAGAAACACAGATAAACGAGACATTGAAAGTAATGGAAACAATGTGTATATGAATATAAACTAAAAATTACACAAAATAACACATGAATAATGCTTAAGGAAGCAAACACATAAACAAAGTAATGGAAAATGGTTCCCTTTATTGACTACTAAATGTAGAAGAGATACAATAGGTGAATGAAAGACACTTGGAGATAATTGTTTGAGGAATGGTGCTCAAAAATCCTCCACAAGGAAGTTCCTTTCCTCAATCTCCTTGCAAGATTCCTCTCTCTCTAAAAGAAGTATGAAGACTATATCAATGATGAAATCCTCTTCTCAGTGAAATGCTTGATTGTTAGGGAGAAATTTTGGAAACATAAAATGCTTTGCTTCTTTTTATTTTTTAGCTCTCCTTGAACTTGTATTTATAGAGTTTCTTAGACACTCCTCATCCCCTTAGCTCATCAATGTAGTGGTTCAACTCATAAATGACATGAGAGCTACCATTTCCTTTCCTTAAAGGCTTCTTAGGGCTCAAGGATTGAATTTGTTAGCCCATCGTGTCAATATTTGGAGTGTTTCTCAAGAAAATTTGCAGTTCGAGGGGTTCACTGGATCTTTTGCGACCACGTGACTCTCAAAGAAATAGCGACACGACTATTAATTTCCATTAATGGTGTACCTATGTGGTTCAATTTTTTAAATTGAACTTTAGGAAATATTTTAATATTTGGTCTTGATGGTGCTTCGAGTTGAAAATGTCACCTTTTTAGGTGTTGATCACTGACTTTGAGTGTCTTCTAATGCAGATAGATAAGTGTACGAATTTCACAAGGTAACAGTTTCCCCTGATGTATGAGGTTAGGAGCAATCATATAGTTGAAATACATCACATTTTTCTGATCTAACTGAGAGTCTTACAAACTTCTTAAGAGATAGAGTAAGTTTCTATGGAGATGATTAGGAAAAATCCTTGACTAAGAACCAAAGCTAACCATGGCTTGAAGAAACACTGATAAAAAAGTGTCTATACGAGGTAGGCATATCCCATGGTTCTTATGATGACTATTAATAAGTATTAAAATCATGAAAGAAATGGCCTTGTCCAGTCAGTGTTGATGTGGATGACATGCTAATGGTTGATGATGATAACTTCTTATGCCCTCAAGGGCGGTTGTAACAAATAGAATGAACTAGGTTCCCCCATGCATCAAAGGTGAAGCACTGTAGGATAAGGTGCTTAGTGATGAATGGATATTCCACTCTGGGTACTTTTGATGTATCGAAATGTAAGTATTGTTGAATGAGGTGCTAAGGGATGCATGAGTCTTCCACTAAATGAGATAACTACAATAGTCACAAAGTATGATACTACCCTTACATGAAAATATTTGTTGGTGTTGAATTTCAGGGAGACCAATGAGATTTATGGGAAATGGTGGTTCCCATTGTGCCACCCAAGGTTTTACTATAAAGGGGGGAGAAACCAAGGTACTGCTTCGATCTTGGAAAATGGGCATTGAAGTCGACAAGAACGAAGTTCCAACCGCTTGAAATTATGATCTGAGGAATATTTGTGAAGGAATATAGATGGTTGTAATATGATAGGTCATAAATGCATGATAACAAGAGCTAATAGCATGGATGAATATGGAAAACTGCCTAAGGTTGGAGTTGTGATGTGAGTGGAAGTAGGAAAAACAATTTTTCTGAGGAAAATTCCATTGGATTCGGTAGGACATCCAGGGTGGGTATGAATATGTTCTAACTAACTTGGTAGGTAATGAATGAATGTATATCATGGTGTGGTGGTATAAGCAAACTCCAAACAAAGGATACTTTGGACTTTCACTGGTAAGTGACACAAAAATATGCATGGGAATCCCTTTCCTAAACAAATTTTACACTTGGTAAAAGAATGTAAAAGTTGTTTGGGATGTACAAGCATAGATACATGTGCCCAAAGAAAACAGTGGGTTGCATAATGATGCAGGTGGGCTTTTTTGCTGAGGGTGAGGGGCCCATTGGTTGGTCTCAGTCTGAGGTTGATGAGGTAGATTAAGTAATGTGGATGGGCTATGCCATATGGAGGGTTGATAGGCCAAACATAGAATGTGGGTGTGCATTCAACTTAATCCAAAAAATATTTATATAGTGTCCCAAAAGTAGGGTTAGTAAGTAATGAGTAGAGAAGAGGAGAATGAGGTTGATCTTCAAGATGTGCAAATGAGATGTCTCGTGAGCTTGAGGGAAATTGTCATTAAGGTGAATTATAACATGAGGTGATCCATGTAAAGGATGTTTAATTGACCAACATGGACGTTTACAAGGTGAAGGTGGTAGGTGGTGGTAAACATGATCCACATGTTAGACCCTATGGTTAATTTTAGAGAAATGATGTCAAGATATGCAAAGCTTTGAAGGAATCCTATCATGATGAGTGAAGGGTGATACCTTAACTATCAATTGTCACTAGGGGATTTATTTTACTAAGAAACTATGGGGTTGGGGGGCCCACAATTCCAATAACCAATACCTAAAAGTATGCTTCAGACACTAGAAAATGATTTAAATGTGGGGTTTAAGGACCACCACATTCCAAATATAGATATGATGATATTTTAAGTTTTCATATAAAAAAAGAGACTCCAATGTGGAGTTTAATAACCACCACATTACAAATATACAAATGAGGAATTTTTATGGCAAGGATCCAGTAACATGGATGCTATAGATGGAGAAATATATTGATCTACATGATGAGAAAACCTCACAAAAGGTAGGTATTTCATCTTTATATTTAGAACCCAATTAGTTTATATGGTATAGATGTTTTTTTTTCTCATAAACCACTTGTCACTTGGTCAATTTTTATGGAGCAAATGATAACACATTATGAAGCTACAAAGAGAAACACCTTCTTTAGTGAATTAATAAATCTCAAACAAAAGGGTTCAATAATGAAGAAGATTGAAGACTTCCACAAATTGAATATTAGGGAAACTGATATTCTATAGGAGCATAGGATTGATGTCTTCATAGGGACTTTAAAATATAACATCCAACATGATATTTTGCCTTTGAGAACCTAATTAATTAGAGGAGGCGTTCATGGTGGTAAGAAAAGTTGAAAGAAAAATTATGGCAACAAGGAAGTCTACCACTCAAAACTATAAAGATGGAAGTGTTGTTGCTCCTAGTCTTCGATGCTCCTAGTCTTCAACAAACTACAAGGTTGACACCACAACAATTGGAGGAAAAAAGTGAAAAAGGGCTTTGTTACAGTTGTGATAGAAAATACACTAAGGTTCATAAATGTGTCGAGAAGAAATTATTCTACATATATTTTGAAGAAGAGCAAGAAAAGGAACAAGAAACATCAAAATAGGAAGATATACACCAAGAACCAACCTTGAAGAAAGAAGAAATGAATCCAACCATATCTTATAATGCATTGGAAAGAATTACCACTCCTTAAACTCTCAAGATAGAAGGATATATCAAGAAAAAAAATTAATTTTCCTGATTGATTCAGGTAGTACCCATAATTTTATTCATTGTAAGATAGCCAATGGATTAAATTCCTCCGTATATCCAACACCAAAGTGTCAATTGATGGTTGCAAATGGAGGAACTATAAATTGCTCTGGAAAGTGCCATAACATCAAGCTAACCATGGGGGAATATGTATTGAATAGTCCAACTCTTTCCATTCCAATGGATGGTGCTAATGTTGTACTAGGAGCCTGATGGTTACAATATTTGGGGATGATAGCTTTTATTTTTCAAGAAATTTTCTTGAAACTTTTTTGGAAAGGAAAGGAAATTGAATTAATGGGTATCGCAGGGAAACCAAGAAATATAATTAGCTCTAATGGCATGAAAATAATTTTGAAGAAAGGAAAATGGGGCATCATTGCACAATTATGCTCACTAGAGGTTCAAACATTAAAATCATCTATTTCCCCAGATCTCCAAAAAATTTTCGACAATGATTGCAATGTATTTGAGACTCCGAAAGGCCTCCCACCTATCCGTGATCATGATCATTCTATTCATTTGATTCCAAGAAGTGTTCCTCCAAACATAAGACCTTACAAATATCCATATGCTAAAAAGAGTGAAATTGAAGGTATGGTTGCAGAAATTATAGAGACTGGTATAATTCAACCAGGTCAAAGTTATTTCTCTGATCCAATATTATAGGTGCAAAAGAATTATGGATCATGGTGTATGTTTCTGAATTATAGGGATCTCAAAATACTCACTATTAAAGATAAATTTCTCATTCTTATCATTGATGAATTGTTGGATGAATTATATTGATAATTTACTTCACCAAGTTGGATCTTCATTTAGGATATCATAAAATTAGAATGAAGATTGAAGACATTTTGAAAACAACATTCAAAACTCATGAGGGTCATTATGAATATTTGGTCATGACTTTTGGCCTTACTAATGCACCTTCCACATTTCAAGGTTTGATTTTCCATTTTCAAACCCTTCCTTTGAAAAATTGTGTGAGTATTTTTTGATGGTATACTAATATATAACAAGTCTTGGAACGATCATGTTCAACATGTTGATAGGATGCTAAAACTATTAGAGAAGAAAACATTATATGCAAAAACCTCTGAATGTTTCTTTGGAGTACAGGAGGTGGAATATTTGGGTCATATTGTATCTCATGAGGGTGTTAAGGTAGTGTTGTAAACATAGAGACAACCCCTGGCTGAGTAGAGGTTAGTGCCTAAGACATCTATTTAGAAAGATAACAAGCTTTATTTTTCATCCCATTGTGAAACTTCACAAGTATTTTTTATAGGTAATAATTATGAAATCTTCTTGGGATAAGAATACCTTTCAAAGTGGCCTCTCTAACAATGAATTTGATTTTATGTTGTATTAAAGTGATGAAAGAGATGATTGAGTACCTTGAACAAATGTTACTCATTGTAGAACCTCTTTCTTTAAACTTTAGCAGAGATATGAAATACAGAGGAATGAAGATATAGAAAAGAGGAGCACATATTAAGGTTACTTAACTTCAATTTACAGATACTGTGAATTCAATAACATTGTATCATTAAAAACCAACAACTTCATTACTCTTTCCCATAGAAGAAAAACATCAAATTATTCACAAAGAAGTAAGAACACATATCTATTCAGAATCACCTTGAAAAGACTTTATTTAAATCTCCAAGAACATGAAAAAAAACATAACACAAAAAATTCTTTGCCTTTTGAAGTCAAAATTCGTAACCCTCCATGGTTCTCCAAAATTTCTTTTGTATGATAATTACAATAGTGACAGTTATGAAAATTGTTAACTATAAAAAAAACTACTAACTACTTAAACTACTTTGGTCTATTTGATCCTTCAAAGGATTTTATCTATGATAAACTAATGAGAAAATAATCTTATGTGTACAATTTTGAAAAATATGATGAAAATAACAAGTGACCCTTTTTCATTGAGTAACTTGTGATTCTTGTGTAGGGTTGTTTGTAGAGGGTGCAAATTTTTTTGTTGTTGTTGTAGGAGACATCCAATCTCTACATTTCTTCCATGTTGTCAAATCTGAGCTTTGACTCTTTACAAATCTTGTGTGAGCCTTTCCCATTCTAAAATTAGTAATTTGGCTGTAAGTTCGCTTCTTAGTAAAAAGAGTCTTAATCAACTATAATAGATGAAAATATCTGTGAAGATAATTAACAATTGTTGCCCCTTTCAAAACTGTTGTTTTTTCATGGGAGGAGCTAATGTTACTCTTAGCCTCTACCAAAAAGGTTTCATAAGATTTCCAGAGAAGCAAATTTCCCTATTGATCCCAGCATGAGGGCAATCCTACCCTTGCTCTTTTATCAAAGTTGGTGTTGAATTTTAGAACAGTTTCTTTAATTTATCCCATCATTGTCCCAATTGTTTTTCTATATAAATTCTCCAGCACCATTTCATTAATCTCCAACATTAACTTTGTTCTGTCTTCAATTTACATATCTCTTAATTCCCATGATGTCTTGGAGTTAAGAAAATCAATTATCTTCTTAGCTAGTTGTGCACATTGTTGGATTTTCTATTTGTTGGAAATAATGATGCCCTCCAAGTCTTTCATAATAGCCTTTTCCTTTGGATAACATTAGCTAGATTTGGAAATTTGAATTCAAGTAGGACAAAAACTGAAAATGTGCTATGAACAATGAAAAATGAAGTTGACATTGTCAGTTATGACAATGAAAGTAGAATCTATGGAGAAAATGGGAAAAATACAAGGGAAAAACTGGATTCAATGTTGAAGTGATGTGTACGGGATGGGATGAGGTGCTAGAAGTGACATGGTGATGTGACAAGGTGATCTGGTGGTGAATGTCAATTTTTTTTGTAGATTCACTCTTGCTTGGAACCTTAAACCCCACATTGGAGTCTAAATTAAATCACATATTTTAATATTGTTTTTCCATGGAGGCTCCTTAAAGTCATTTCATTGTTTTTAGAATGCTTAGACGAGAGCACACTTATGTAATTCTTGTCTTTAGCTATGTATCAATCAATGGAAGTCCAATTCATGTATTATTTTATATATCATTGATGTAGCCCCACTTCATTTGGTGCATGATGTAAACTTGGGTGCATAGAGTTCTTGGTTGATGATACATGTAGAGGATTCATATGTCAGTCTTATGTACTTGTCACAACCATGTATTTTCTCCATGAAGCATTGTATATGTATGGCACTTCATTGTATATCATTTTCCAACATAATTTAGAGTCATGGTTCGTGAGGAGTAGTCTATTTCTCTTGGCAAGGAGGCTTGTTGCAATAGGAAAAGTGTATGATTGCAGCTTCATTACATGCTTAGAGGGAGCATATTTAGTTTCAGAGATTGCATGGCATTGGATTGAGACTTTCTTGCAGTTCTTTTCCTTGGTTCACATGCTTATCTTGCACAATATAGCTCTTTTCGTTGCATCCGTATGGTGTTGATTATGACAAGGAGATCACTTCTCTCATCCAACACATTATTTCCATTGGCTTCAGTGTTGGTATGTCTATTTTCCTTTAATGTAAAAGGGGGAGAGAATTTGGATGGATAGAGATCATCTTCCATGTTGGACAGTATATCGAGATTAGCCTCAGAAATTGGGTTTATGTTGACACAATGCCAAAGGGGGAGTCCTTTTCCATTGTACTGTTCACATTGATTTCAACATGGTCTTAGTGTTGCTCATCATATTCCTATGTCTACCTCATGATGTGTGATGAGTGTTTGGTTTTTGCAGTGTTTAGCTTAATGGTCTTGCTAGTTGGAATTGATCTTAACATGTTTATGACATGACCTAGTCAAGGAATGGGAGGTTGAGTAGGGATTGTTGCAATGTATAATATGATGGCCTATCATAGGTTGATGATTGAATTTCCAAATATGTTGGAGACATCGCTACAATAGCTGGTTAGAGTGTTGCTACAAGTGTTTCATATGCATCTACATGTCATGGAAACATTAGACTTTCTACTACATGTTTTGAAATGTTGCTACATGTGTTGGAGGTGCAACTATAGGTGTTCGAGACTTGATGTTGTTGTTGTAGGAGTTGGAGATGTTGTTACAGGTGATGGAGGTGTTGGTATTGATGACAAGTTCAGAAGACTAGGGAATGGATGTCATTGACTTGCTGTAGATGTTTTTGGCATATATCATTAGTTTCATACTTGTTACAAAGGTTCTCGAGGTTTTCCATGGTGTCCCTCACACCCTCCTAATACTATGTTCCAAGTGGTGGCCAGAACAAGTTGGAAACTTGGATTTTATAGGGTATACGCTAGTTTCATTGATAGGAACAATGTACAAACGTAGGATTCCTACACATGAATAGCATATACATCTTGGAGGTGATTTTCCTCGCATTCCTCATGCTACTCAAGTTAATTAATGGTTTTTTTGGCTTGTCTTGTTTGGAACTTTTTATGTAAAGGTCAAAAAATTTCAAGGATATTCCATAAATTGATTGACATTGAAAATACCAAAAGGAAAGTGGAGTTAGTTGATTGATCAAGTCAATGAGATAAATCTATATAAAATCAAGCATATGAACATAAATTGTGGAGCTCAGTATTTCTTGGTAATTATTGAGTTGAGCACCTTAGTTCATCAATATATTGGAGGAATATCCATGATACTATGGCTAATTATTTTGTGTATAGAGTGAGTGTGAGAGTGGAGAAGAGTGTTCATACTGTGTGGGTTGTATTGTATAATTTCTGACATAGTTTGCATGTGTTGCAATAGTTAGTTGAAGCATGTTTCAACTATTTTTTTTTTGTAGTGACTGAGAAGGTGAAGTGTGGATTGGTAGAGGAGTGTGGAGAGATTTTTTTGCAGTTTGTGGTGCATATTTAGTTTTTTATTGTGTGCTTTGATGATATGTTGTTGTAGCTCTCAGTTCAAGTATGAAATTGTATGAAACGAGAACCACATAGAGGAGAAGAGTTGGAGGACTTCGGTGAATTCAATATAAATAAATATTTTTTCTCATCCCAATGGTGGTTGGATATTTCTATAGAAATTGGGCAAGGCTCGTTGGTCATGGTGGCTTCCAGTAGATCAAAGCATGTAGATTCACTTGCTAGTTTAGGAATAATCGAGCAAGGATCATTGATCATGGTGGCCTTCTACAGATGGTAGTCCATAAATATGCATGAGAAACAATCTCCATATGTATATCTTTATGTAAAATGATTTTCTTGACATAATAGAATTTGAGAAGCATAGCAACAATGGGTGGTGTTTTCCCTAGAGAGAGTTTTCCACCATAAATATTTATGTCCATTGAGTTGAATTCTTTCATGGTTTCTAGCTTAGTTTTGATGCTCTAATCTCTGATTATGTGCTTCAGTTTATGTATTGTTAAATAATAACTAATTGGAGAACAATTTTCTAAGTGCTCTCACTACTTATTCACCCCCCTTCTTAGTAGTGATCTAGTTTCGAACACTAGAGTTAACAATACTAGTTCACACTTTAAAGGTATGGAGACACTATATTATAGGGAAGAAGTTTATTTTGATGATTGATCATAGTGGCTTAACTAAATTTTTCAAACATCCCACACTTAATGTTTAGCAAGTGTAGTCGACAACTTTCTTAAGAAATTTTAATTTTCACATAGAACACTTGAAAGGTAAAGAAAACAGAGTGGCATATGCTCTAAGTAGAAGAGTTAACTTTAATTATGAAATCTCGTTTTGTCAAGTGAAATTTGATTTTTCATATTAGATTAAAATTCTAGGCTTAACATACTGGAGTATCGATTCTTACATTAAAAAATTAAATAAGAAAACAACACTGAAAAATAGTTGGGGTACAATAACAGTAGTGATGACTTGTTGATGTATGAAAATCAGATTTATGTTCCTAGCCATTAATCTATTAAACAACTTATTTTGGATGAATATCACAAGAGTCCTTGTGCTACCTACCCTAGATATTAGAAATTAATTATTTTCTTAAGGAAGGATTACTTTTGGCCTTAGATGAAAAGGGAAGTAGCAGAATACCTAGAAAAGTGTCTAGAGTGCCAACATGTGAAAATACAACACCAACATCTAGTAGGTTTTCTTCACTCATTACCCATTCCTTAGTGAAAATGGGAAACTATCACCCTAGATTTCATCACCAATTTACCCAAATCAAAAGGACAAAATGTCTCAATAATGCTTGTGGTAGATAAGTTAAGTAAAACAACACATTTTATTCTAGTACAATGTACCTATAAAGAAGTTTCAGTTGTTGATATATTTATGAGGGAAATCTTCTGCTTACATGGCATACCTAAGGCAATTATTGTTGATCGAGATGTGAAATTTAATCCTTTTTGGAAATATTTGGTTACCATATGAGGTACCTAGGTACAATTTATCACTATTTATGATCCACAGATGGATGACAAATAGTACGAGTAAACTAAGTATTAGAGGACATGCTGAGGTTGTATGTCATGAAACAACCTACCATGTTGGAAGAATATCTCCACCTGGTAGAATTTTCATATAAAAACAACTATCTTGCCTCTTTAAGATTGAGTCATTTCAAAGTATTGTATAGAGGAAGGTGAAAGACACCCCTTAATTGGAGTTATCCCAAGGATAGGCTGGTGTTGGGGCTAGATATGTTGACAGAAATGGAATATAAGGTGAAAGAGGTGTGGGGAAACTTGAAAGCTACCTAAGATAGGTAGAAAAATTATGCATCCGAAAGACAATCCTACATATAATTTTAGGTGGGAGAACATGTCTATGTAAATGTTAAACCAAAAAAAGAACTGTAAGATGGGGAACCTATGTGAAACTGGCTCCTCGATTCAATGGTCCCTTTGAAATACTCACCAAAATTAGATATGTGGCCTATCAACTAGATTTACCTAGTCATTTCATGTTTCTTTGTTAAAGAAATGCATACATGATTCTAAGCATATTATTGATTGGCATAATGTTCTCGTAAAAAATGAAGTTTGGAATGATTATATATGTTTTTATAAAGTACAATTGATAGAAGATAATGGTTTCATAATTATTGTGGATGTAGGTTGACTCGGATAAGGATTTTCTTATTATGCCTCCATGCATACTATAATAGGGAGAAATTGTGCTACAAAAGTGAGTAATCACCCGGGGTTAAAGTGTAGTGGGAGCACTTGAAGAGGCTACTTGGGAAGATGAAACATTTATGTGGGAGACATATCCCAGCCAAGGGCTAAGACAACACCAAGGATGTTGTTTTGTTTGAGGCGTGGAAGATGTAATACCCTCACTAGTTTGTAAATATTTGATTTACTTTAATGTTCAATTTAATTTTACAGACTATGAGCCCATGAATAGCATCAGGTATGAATATTATGTATATAAATGTTATTTCTATTTTATAGTAATAAAAAAAATCTTACATATGGAAAGCCATGTAAATTATAGTGGTAAAAGGTGCTAAATAGAGTTTCACATTCCATACAGTTAAAGGATAGTTAGGAAAGGCCGCAGAAGGGCTATGGGCAGAGGAATTTTCCTACCCAGATTCCTCTCCCTAGAGATAGATTATCTCAGTGATGACAGGCTGCTTGTAGCCTGCAAACAAAGATCTCTTAATACAGCCCTCATTCAGAATTAAATTCGGAACCTCATAAGAAATCCACTATGTTTATATGCGTGCCCTTTTTATTTGGAATCCTGGCTTTATAATTTAGAACCATTCAGCTAGCACCCCTCTCCACGCATTCAATCCAAATTAATTCAATACCAATTAACTAACAATCCCGCTGCAAAACCTCCGATGGTAGAATCAATAACCAAACAGCACAATCGCCTACCTGAGATACACGTTCGCCTGCTCCTGGGATCTGATGCCACGGAAAAACGCAGTAAATCCACAGTAAAATTGAAGCAACACACTATCATGTCAACGGGAAGCACTGCTACAATGTCTTTCACACCGGGCTACCTTCATAAAAGTCGACGGTTGATGCTTACATATTATCATAACCACGTGGCACACTCTCTAATGTTTAAAAAGAATTGTCGTCCATGGTTGTCCAGCAATTTGGAACTATATACATTTTGCGAACCTGTTGTAATTCAAAAGCTCCTCGATGAGACCAACATGACGCCTACAGCAGTATCTCACCAACCCCAACGTATCAAGAGTGTCCCCTTCAGTATAATCGGCCTGTAGAAGATCGAGGTATGTATTCCACTTATTCCCAATCACCCTTCCGCAGGTAAAACAACGTTATTCCGCCTGCAATTTAAGATTTTGTATTGCTCCAAAACAATACATAAAACGCGTTGTCTAACCAAATAATATACATCGATCTAGATCCAGGTAAAAACTATAAAAAGGTTCCGCGCATATACTCTTGAATCAGAACAAAAATGGGCAGCCACTAATTTAAATAGCGCAGGTTTCCCCTCCTTATAATGGCGACGGCCTTAATAACGCTTCTTCTAATCTTACTCCATGCACAGAACAACAATCATCATTTTTATAAATCTTCCTTAGTCATGGAAATGGTGATTTAATGAAACAAATTCAATGATTTCACAATAAAAAGAGTTAAAAAACCCAATAAAAGACGTAAAGTGCCTCTTCCGGCCCTGGCATATCCATGCACATAGAAAAGACCATGCATACAAATCTGCCCCTAAATTAACATAGTCTTATATATATCTATGCGGAAACTATGCAGAAATCATCCAATCCATATCTATATATGATTTAAATTAAAAAAATTATTTACAAACTTCTTCATGGCGAGATCTTCAATGTTCATGGCCTTTACAATTTGCCCGAAGGCTTCCAACCAGAGACCTCACACTCTATCTCACTCTATCTGATGAGAGCTTAGCTGCCTCATTCTTTTATAATGATAATAGATATGCTTTACATAATGATGGAAACATAAAAAACATCTACATGAAATGCATTCACCTAAAAAACATCTTGAGGCTTTATTCCGTCTTTTTTCCCTGTTCTAAAAACAAGAAAAGCCTCCTTATCCCTTAATGACCCACATTCACTGCTTTTATGCCTAAAGAACTTCTTATTTCTTATTTTTTTTTTTTTTCTTTGGAAACATCACACTGACTTGTAACTAAGGAAATAATTTTAGAATCCTTGACCCCCTATGACTATTATTTACAATGATTACTCTTGGGCTGAATGCTCCCGCATCAGACTCCCAAGGTAGAAAAATTTCATGATCTCCTAATCATGTGGTTTGTGGTCGTGATCTTCCTGGATCCCATACTTTGTTTTGCAACCATCCAAATGCTTTATTCCTTTGTTGCCGCTGCATTTTTGTTGTCCTTTCCTCCATCTTCTTCTTTCTGTCAATCAGGTTCAAGTTCTGATCGATCTTGCTTGCTGCTATTTCTATTTTTTTCCATTTGGATTGTTGCATCATCAGCTGCCATATTTCTTCAATTTCTAGGTCCATCTTGCTTCTATTGTTCCCAATTTCTGTTAATTCAGCTGCTACCATAGATGTTGCTTCTGCTGCCACCATAGATGTTGCTACCTCCCAAACTTCCTGTCCTTCTGCAACATACTTTGGCTCATCACCTGTAAACACAATCAAATTGTTAGCATTAAAATCACAAGACCCACTAGTCTTATTTGTCGATTCGGTCACGAACTTTTCTCTCTGTAGCTTCAAGTCTTTTTCAGGACCCAAAAATTTTTCACTGGATTTCTCCTCAGCTTTCTTTGGCAATATTTCAGCATGTTGATTTGTATTCATCATGAGACTGTCAGCTAGTCTCGCCTTCTTACCATCTTCTGCTTCATGACTGTCCTTCATGAAAACTTCCCTGTCTTGTTTCCTCAGCAAATTAACCTGTGCATAAGTCCTCTGTTTCTCCATTTCTCTTCTCTGAAGATCTAGTTTCCTGTATAATTCAATAACTTCATTAGGAGTAGATTTTGGAAACTTCACATAACCTTTTATTCCTTCAACAACGCTTGACCAATCTTCAGCTGGTTCTTTCTCTACATCAACATCCTGATTAGATTCCTTCTTCATGACAATATCAGCCAGTTGTCTTTCACCTGCAAACATACACAAATTGTCAGATTTAAAACCATGTGACCCTTTGGTCTTACTTGAAGTTTCAGTCTTTAAGTCTTCATCTTCACTATCTCCCAGAAATTCTCCTTGTTCCATTTCAACTTCCTCTTGACTCATCTTCTTGCCATATATCTTGGCATCCTCTTTCTTATGTCCTCTACTGTGGCTTTCTCCTGAACCTCTGCTATGACTATTAGTAGTCATCCTTTGCAACAAGCCTCTGCAACAACTAGTCCTCCTGGCTGCAATCTAACCTCACTAAGCCCTCCTCACTTAGTCTTTTGGTAAGCACGGGTTCTCCGTCTGGAACCTCTTCCTGAGCAACACCTTTTCTCCTTCTAGGCTTCTGCAATCTCCCACGCTCTCCTGAGAACACTTCAATTGTCCTCTCTATCCAATTCCTTATTGGATTCTTCAGGTTCACTGCCACTCCTCATGCAACCATAAACTTCAATTAATAAATTTCAAATAAAAAATCATCTCACCTTTAAGATCTTTCAGGATATTGTCTTCTCTGCAATCCTCTCCACTGCAATTGTGTATGCTGCATATCAGATAAAAAAAAATTTGATCTTCTTTTCAGTTATTCATGACACTTCAGCTCTAAAACAAACAACTTTAGCTGAGTATTCTAGCTCTGATACCACCTGATGACAGGCTTCCCGTAGCCTGCAAACCAGGATCTTTTAATACAGCCCTCATTCAGAATTAAATTCGGAACCTCATAAGAAATCCACTATGTTTATGTGCACGCCCTTTTTATTTGGAAACCTGGCTTTATAATTTAGAACCATTCTGCTAGCGCCCCTCTCCACGCATTCAATCCAAATTAATTCAATACCAATTAATTAACAATCCCGCTGCAGAACCTCTGATGGTAGAATCAATAACCAAATAACACAATCGCCTACCTGAGATACACGTTCGTCTACTCCTGGGATCTGATGCCACGGAAAAATGCAGTAAATCCACAGTGAAACCGAAGCAACGCACTGTCATGTCAGCGGTAAGCGCTGCTATAATGTCTTTCACACTAGGTTGCCTTCATAAAAGTCGATGGTTGATGCTTACATATTATCATAATTGCGTGGCACACTCTCTAATGTTTAAAAAGAATTGACGTCCATGGTTGTCTAGCAATTTGGAACTATATACATTCTGTGAATCTGTTGTAATTCAAAAGCTCCTCGATGAGACCAACATGACGCCTACAGCAGTATCTCACCAACCCCAACGCATCAAGAGCGTCCCCTTCAGTATAATCGGCCTGCAGAAGGTCGAGGTATGTATTCTACTTATTCCCAATCACCCTTCCGCAGGTAAAACAACGTTATTCCGCCTGCAATTTAAGATTCTGTATCGCTCCAAAACAATACATAAAACGCGTTGTCTAACCAAATAATGTACATCGATCTATATCCAGGTAAAAACTATAAAAAGGTTTCACGCATATACTCTTGAATCAAAACAAAAATGGGCAGCCACTAATTTAAATAGCGCAAGTTTCCCCTCCTTATAATGGCGACGGCCTTAATAACCCTTCTTCTAATCTTACTCCATGCACAGAACAACAATCATCGTTTTTAGAAATCTTCCTCAGTCATGGAAATGGCGAGTTAATGAAACAAATTCAGTGATTTCACAATAAAAAGAGTTAAAAAACCCAATAAAAGACGTACAGTGCCTCTTCTAGCCCTGGCATATCCATGCACATAGAAAAGACCATGCATACAACTCTGCCCCTAAATTAACACAGTCTTATATATATATATATATATATATTATATATATGGCGGAAACTATGCGGAAATCATCCAATCCATATCTATATATGATTTAAATTAAAACAATTATTTACAAACTTCTTCATGGCCAGATATTCAATGTTCATGGCCTTTACAATTTGCCCGAAGGCTTCCAACCAGAGACGTCACACTCTATCTCACTCTATCTGATGAGAGCTTAGCTGCCTCATTCTTTTATAATGATAATAGATATTCTTTACATAATGATGGAAACATAAAAACTTCTACATGCAATGCATTCACCTAAAAAACATCTTGAGGCTTTATTCTGTCTTTTTTCCCTGTTCTAAAAACAAGAAAAGCCTCCTTATCCCTTAATGACCCACATTCACTGCTTTTATGCCTAAAGCACTTCTTATTTCCTAATTTTTTTATTTTTTTTTTCTTTGGAAACATCACACTGACTTGTAACTAAGGAAATAATTCTAGAATCCTTGACCCCCTATGACTATTATTTACAATGATTACTCTTGGGCTGACTGCTCCTGCATCACTCAGAAAGGGAAGAGAGGGGCCAAGAGGGTGAGAGGGGAAAGCATGAGACAACCTTATTGTTTGGAGCCTAGTTGGAGGAGGCCCAAAATAAAGATACCTCCTCAGTTTAAAATTCTTGCAGGTCATTATTTGCTTTCATGGAGAAATTACCATATGAAATTTAGAAACTAAGAAAAAAGAAGGGTTCACCATACCTTATTGTTGTAAGGCCTTGAGAAATTCAATGGAATTAACAGTAGCAGGATGGTCGTCGATCACAGGTGGTGAGTGCACTAGAATTAAGAAAAAAAACGAATTGTAGAGCTCGCTCGTGAGATACAGGAGCACAACTAAGAGCAACAAAGACAAAGTTAGTTAACCCATATCTTCACATGAAAACTCTCCACCATCCATCCTAACCCAAACCTAAGAGCATCGTTGATCTTGTGATAGCTCATTTACACAAAGTTTTATAACCTCAATGCAATACAACTATCCATTTAGTATTAACAAGTTCTTGGATTAATAAATATAACGACTAAATAGGGATAAGAGTTATATGTGAGCGCAAGAACAACTAGGTGTAAACCATACTATACCTCGTAGTGAATTAATAGTGCTATAATTTAATCTTGTAGATACCTAGACTAAAGGCATTTCCAATATGAAAGATAGCCATTACAAATGTATTATATAATGTGAAGCGAACTGTTGTATGTCAAATCATTAGTAAGGTTTTTGTAATAATGGAGAAATAACATGAAGACCATCCACGCAAGAATTTAGATTTTAAAATGTAGTTTTTTTTTTTTAATTCGGTAAAAAAAATTCTATTAATAAAAGGATTTTACGTTGGTAACAATAATTATAAAGTCACAAGTAATTACCATTAAAATAATAATAATAATGATAATACGTTGGTAACAATAATTATAGAGTCACAAGTAATTACTATTAAAATAA
>APFE030452898.1:39007-73711 GCA_000404065.3 Pinus taeda | reverse complement strand
TATATTAAAAAAATACAATACAATGGAGAATCAATCAACAATTTTTTTTTTAAAGTACACTTATTAGATATCACTTATTTAATTTCAAATTTAGATTTCACCTTAAAAGTAAGTGTTATAAACATATACCCACTTCCATTTTCGATAATATTTATGCTCTAATTATCCCCATTCTCCACTTTTGACAACTGCCTTTGTTTTCTCAGGGCCTTCTTAAGGTCATTCAGACCAAGTTGGAATTTCAAAACAAACACTCCCATTAAATTTGACGGTTTTCGCACCTCCCACCAATGTTTATAATTTAATTTTCTTACCTGTATTTGATGGTTAAATAACCCCATAAAAAGAAATCTTCTCATTAAATTCCATCCAATGGATTTGGTTCCAAAGTTAGGAATAAGTTAGGAAAGCAGTTCCGTTAATTAACACAGTGTCGCCTGCCTGAAGTAATGCTATCACAAAGATAGTATTAGTTCCCTAACATATAATGTTAACATTTTACGGGGAATGCTATGGCATAGGTTCGGTTCTATGCTGAAGTTGCTGCCACTTGTTGCCATGTGTCTGCATGCATGTTCTGATTCTACGCCATAAAAACGAGGAGGGCGACCCAAAATACAACACTTCTGGTATTTATGTATTCCATTTTTCTTCCCACTTACTCTTCTTTTACTTGTGCTTGTGCCTTCTGCAATTTCATTGATGTTGTTGTGTTTTCAGGTGCAGGGTTTGCTTCCAAGAGCAGATATACATATTTGGAAAAACGAATATGCAGATTAAGCTCGTTCCTGACAACTCTGCTGGCACCATTACTAGTTTCTCTGTAACTACCATTCTCCATACATTCATCAGATTGCATTGCCTTCCCTAGGTTCTCCATTTTTTTTAAACTTGCAATGATTTATACTTTATACTAATTACCTGCGGTAGTCATAATATCGAGCTTCAGACGGCGTTCTCCAGGTAGTCAGACGACGTTCTCCAGTCGATGAAAACTCCTGCAGCCATGTCTACATCCTGATCTTCAACTCCTGCACAAATGCAACGTTGACATCAAAGTAGAGGAACCTGTAATATTATCAACTTTTGCGGTAAGATTTTATGATAATATCAATCTGTGAAGCGTTCTTTAAAATGAGTAAAATTTCCAATCTCAATTGCATCAATATATTACCTTATATCTGTTTCAGGCCAAACAAAATGAGTATGTCTGCATTGGAACGTCAGCAGCACCAACATATCTTCCTGCTCACTACTTTGAGGCCAAAAATTCTACTGGAATTCAATCTCATAGACGTGGGAATCGCAGCTAACAATCCAGTAAGGTTCTTTTTATATATTTTTCTTCGCTATTTGTTAATTTAATTGGCTTTATTTTGGATTTCTATAGCATTTCAGAATCTAATCGATATAGATAAAGTCAATTTTTGGCTTAAATATACCCTCAATCGAAATAAAGATGTCCGTTAATTGCTAACATGCTGACATATATGACTGGCATTGAAATCATTGTATAATGCAGTCTTTTCTCTAAAATTTTGTTGCAGACATTACTTGCGATAAACCAGGTGACTAAATTTCTTCGCTATTTGTTAATTTAATTGGCTTTATTTTGGATTTCTATAACATTTCAGAATCTAATCGATATAGATAAAGTCAATTTTTGGCTTAAATATACCCTCAATCGAAATAAAGATGTCTGTTAATTGCTAACATGCTGACATATATGACTGGCATTGAAATCATTGTATAATGCAGTCTTTTCTCTTAAATTTTGTTGCAGACATTACTTGCGATAAACCAGGTGACTAAACAAGCTCTTATAGAAAATCAAAATTTTCTATTCCCAGCAACCAAAACTCAGGTGGGTTATAAATAGATACATGTCTTTATAAGTTGGATTAATCCAGCCAAGCATTTATTGACATATTGGTTTTATTAAAGAAGATAGATTAATCCAGCGAAGTACAGAGGAACCAGAGAAATTAATACCTTTCAAGACTCGGTCGTAGCAGTCAGGATTTTCTGCTAAAAATTTGAGTAGCCCTATTATTGTTGCGGTAGCTCGTCAACATGAGAGAGCAGGAAGGAGAACAGATCTTGCTCCGGAGAAGCCTTTGCCTCCTGCAACGCAATTAGCTGAGAATAGTGCAAATCAGTAAGATAGCTGAACGCAAATTTTATGAGAAAATGAAGCTGAAACATGAGACTTTTACAAACCTTGCATCAAACATCCCAGCACTCGCCTTCCCAATGTTTAGCCACGTGTCTCTTGCATGCACATCGACCGGCTGAGAATGAAACAACACACTTCACAAATTCTATTTCCTAAAGACAGGAAATGTGCAGAATGGAACTTTGGAAGGCAATACTCGTTAAGTTTATTTAATCAAATCCTTGAACTAAACAAGGAAGATGCTTGTACTGATTATATTTGTAAATCTGGACTCAAGTACATTCTAACATTATTGAAACTATTTTCTCCGTTGAAATGTCTAAATCTGAAGTAATAAAATTCGATTTTATAATTTATAACGACTCCAACGCAGATTACTTGAGACTCAACCAGAAGAAATAACTCCCTTCGGAAAGACAGACAGAGTTTAACACAAAACTACTCTGAGATTCGAAGTTGGCGACAGGAAGGTGAATAATTTGAATATACAATATGCAGCAGCAGCCAAGCCCCAACATCTCCTCACCGTCGACGAGCTTCATGAGTCCTCGGGCATCGCCTCTATTCGGCAATTTGGTAGAGGAGCAAGGTGACCCTGCTGCCACTGGAAGCTATGAATACAGAGGAGATATCCAATATCAACAACAAGGGGATTTTGAGTGTTCGCAGGCGGCTCCGCCCAAGCTAGTGGCCCAAGCTATGGAGGCGGGCATGCAAGATATATTACTGCCATCTGAAGGATTTCTGGATGCTCGGTAATGAAGGCAGCTGGTAGATGAGATACGTGGCGAGCGGGCGCCAAAAGGATCATGCATAGACAGAGATGGTTTTGTACAAAAGAGTCACGAACCTGTTATAAGAGGATTGGCCCACCATGTTCTATATTATAATAGGATCTCCACATATTATGTAGAGGTGTAGCCTACCAAATTAATTAATTTTAATCGTTTTTTAAGACACTCAGAGCTTTAAGGTTTAAAATCTTAAAGCTTTAAGGGCCCAATATATGCGTGGAATCATGAAAACCCTAGAATATAATAACAACCTGTAAAAAGTTAAGTGTACAAATTTGCATTGAAATGATGCTATTCGATATGTTGAAATCTAAGAATATATTTTTTTGTTGGCGCTTTAGCTTTAATATTGTGTTTCCAATTTATCTGAACCCTATTAACAATCAGCTAATTTCTTATTTCTCAGCTTTTTCTTACTTTTACTCACATCAACCATAGCTTATCTCAGGTTTTTACATCTCCGAGTCTGCAAGCCCATGATCAAACTTGTAATACTGCAAAATATCAAGAGGTGATCAGTCAATGGCCTCGTGGACTACGTTGCCACCTCATGAAATGCCTGGTTCATATGGCTGTACCACCACTAGCCCTGGTCTTGTTGATATTGGTGACTCATCGAAAGGTAACATTCTAAACGCTGGCCAGATAATGACAAATGAAAATGAAAATCAACTAATGGAGCGCTAATCATTCAATTGCCACTGATTTTACTGATGTTTATCAACGATCTTATACAACTCATATCGTGGAAGATTACACGAGCTAGCTGCATGGCAAAAGTCGACAACAGTCCCGCGTACAATTTCATACACCGGCTATTATGTCAGCAGACATTGATCGGTACTTCAACATTCAACCTCAGCTACTGACTGGTACTGCTGTAGGCTATAGCTCTGTAAGATACGCTGTGGGCTGGGGCAGGGACTAGCTGCCCCGTAGCCCGTCTTGTTGTATTTTAATTTTAAAGTTTTATCCTCTTTCCTCTACTTTTCAACTATAAAATTACAAGATTTTTCACAAAATTCCTCATGCTTTGCAAAACAAATTGAAGTTGAGGCGTGTACATCTCACGTTATAATAGAATGTTAGGAAACGAAATTCGGTTATTTCACGTTTCCACAGGTTTTCCCAAAACATAAATTCAGACCAACTTCTCCGAGGGGAACGAATTTTCTTATTTCACTTTTCATATTTTTATTTTTTTATATTGTTTTTAGTGTGATTTTTTAGATATTTTGTTGTCGAAATTTCGCGAACAATTTTGAGGTGAAATTTTGATTTGTGTTATTTAAACTAGTTTTTTGATTGTATACATGCATTAGAAACCCTGAAAAAATGCATAAAACACTTAGAATATGCAAGGTTACTCATCAAGCTTGTGATTTCAATAAATTACTATTAGATTTTAGAGAAATTAAACAGAAAAAACCCACCAAAAGAACTTCCAAAAAAACTCACTAAAAACAACTCATATATATATAAAATACTTCCAAACATTCTCTCCGTGCTCAAGGCCAGACTAATCAACACTCGTACATCAAAACACTATCCTCAAATAATGTTGTTGTGAGAGAATATATTCTGCAAGTGTTTTCCAATAATAATTAATCAAACCTATAGCATTATGGTATGTCTATACACCTATTCCTATGCACTTTTTATTAAGTTAAGGGATTGGCTTAATGTCATTTTTCGACAAAAGCCCAATCTTCACGCCCTTAGTTCGTAACCAATGATCAAATTTGAAGGGAAGGTCTTAATTTCATTGAGAAGGGCGCACATTTTGGTCACCCTTCCATAATGAAAAGCAAAACAAAAAAAAATCAATTCTATTGACAACAGTAAATTATCTCCAAATTCCTTTTCTTGAACACATGGTGAATCGGTAACAGTTTGGAACTAATGCTATGAGTTCCAAGATAACATACTATTGGTTGTCAATGTCTTTACAATGTTGCAAGTTGCAATATATCCCTCAGTTTATCAAGAACAATAGCCCCTTCCAACACAATTGCAAGTCCAGTATTCATCATACATTTCATAAGCATTGTAACTGACAAGTGACAGACCAACTGTGTTCATAACATTTATGTTCGCCAAACGTTATGTTTTCTCTCTTTTTCCTTGAATTATTGTTATATTAAGAAGAGGTTGGTGTAATAACATCCAAATAAGAATTAGTTTAAGATGAAAGAAAAACATTACATCTCAACGTGCAGGTGAATATTACACTCTGAAAACGTGGGGCATAAGAGCCTCAATAAGACAATTTCACAGTACAAATGCCACTGTGCCAAGAGTCATTTGATGTGGTATGGGAAATTGCTATTAAATTGATATGAGTAGTGAAGAACATATATGTAAGAAATACATTGTTATCCAAATAGTAAAAGGAAGTGTTGTCGATGCATGATCAAACTATGGTTAATGGGATTTATAATTACAAACATGCTACATTGGGCTGAAAGAGTTCTTTTGGTAGTTTTCGAATGATGAGTAAAATAGATTTGGCATTTGAAGATTCAATATGCATTTCTCCAAGGAAATTCCAACACTAAGACAGTTGAAAAAAGAAATGGCAACACTAAGACAACTGAAAAAGTTCTGTTTGTTTTGCCTTCATGTCTGAAGAACTTTTGTTGAGACCTCGTTAGCTAGATTCAAAATAATACCAAAGGCTTTGAATGGTTGTATTGTCTTGGTGTTAAGTGTAGAAAAGGTAAATCATATCATCAGCTTGGAACTGCTCACATCATTGATACACCAATGCAGTTAAATAATAAGGAAGTTTCATAAGAACTGGCATAATCTGTAGGTACAAGCAATGCCATTACACTATAGTGGTAGTTATGATCTAGTATATGGACATGCTAAGAAAGCCAAGACCAAAAATTGGCAAAAAAAAAACTTGGGAATACATGAAGTTGTTCAAAATAAACACAGAAAAGGAATGCATTCTATAGATGATATCACTCAATAAAAAAGGAATATATAACTCTGGCCACTTATTTCAGCTCATAGAGAAGATATACAAATGGTAACTTTTACAATTTGGTGGAGGAACTTGCAACTACAATCTGTTATTTTTGTTATCTATTTCAGTCTTGTTAAGTATCTAAAATAAAAGAGGCACAACTTGAAACAACAATGTCAAGCATGGCATCCAAGAATTCTCTTGATTCCAGCCTTCTACCCAGGACTAAGTTTGGAGGTAAATCTAATTTCAAACTTGATTATGAAATTTCCTTTCCTACCATGCTCCTTTGCAATGGGCATTCCCTCCTTAGGAATAATCTTTTCATACCCAGGGTATATAATGTCATTGAAAGTAAGATTTAGTGTCTTCCCAATCAATACAGGAATTGTGATAGAAAATCCCATGACAGCTTCGACCAAGCTTATCTTTTGGACAAGCAGCAAGTCATTGCCTTCTCGTATGAAAAAATCATGCAGCCTCTCATCAATCACAAATACTAGATCAATATCCACAACTCCTAACTATTCATTCCCCAATCACAAATACCAGATTAGCACCCACAACTCCTAACTATTCATTCCCCTTCTCTAGAAATGTTATCTTAGTCCCTTTCTTCCATCCTGGTTTTATTTATATACTCAAAACCTATTGAATGGTCACAGTCTTGTTGCATGCATAAAGACAAATGTCATTTATGATAATAAAAGAACAGGAAAATATCTACAACTTACTACTAATGAAAGAGACAAAAAACTGCACACCCACTTCCATTTAACACATCCCTTGAAATATTCATCTTCAATACAACACCATTCTATAGTTCTTCAAGGGTATAAAGACTAGCTTTTTAGGAAATACGGAGTTCATATTATTAAAACTTATAAGATACATTTGAAAAGAGCAAACATAATATTGCAAAGTTAGCAAATACATATGATCCATCTATAATACTCGGGGATACCATATTAGGCCATGCATGAAAAATATTAAATAACGCAATTTAATATGTTTAAAAAAAGAAAATCCCAAAGCTCTAAACGTATAAAATGAATAAAACGAAACTTAAGAGGCAAACTACCACATTCTAATGTTGTCTCTAGTTCAAAACAAGCAAGCCTGTATGAAAATCAACACAGAAATACTAAATTATTTTTTTCACAAACAAAAAGATACTACTACGTCAAAGGTTACATTAGTAAATGCATTACTCTTACATGTGTGATTGAGAAATGTAACCACATAAGATCATATTGCACGGCCTTGAACTGAGCCACAATTGAACCAACTATAGGGACAAAATCATAGTTGGGAAACTACATATGAGTCTAAACTAAAAAAAAAAATAAGTATATAGAAATCATTAAATCTTAATGAAATTGAAATAAGAATTAAAATATGAAGAAACAGAAATACTTATATTAAAAGTATATGGAAAGTTTCATTTATTAAATTAAAAATAAATTCTAGCTTATATAGGATGTATCAGTGGAATTCTAACTTATAAACTTTATATTTGACCAAATCACCATTCTATTGTCTATTAAAACTCTTTTGTAAAGCTGAGACTTCCAATAATTGCACATCTCAATTTATTGGAACTATAGTCCCTAGACTTGGCCGCAAAATTGATCCAAGATAGCTTATTCTTTCAGTTATAAAACTTTGACAGTTGTGGTCCTCCAGTTTAACGTATCATGTGAAATATTATGCAATGATTACATTCAATATGTTTCAGAAACAAATCACATACAAACCTGAAAAATATGGTTATGCTTTCATGTACAAAATTCAAATGGTATAAAACTAAAAAATTTCACTTACCAAAATGGTTCGTTCAAGTGCTCGATAGAGTAAGACAATGATGGTAATAAATACCGAAACCTACTAGTTCTTTCAATCTATTTTCATAGTGGAAAATGTTTTCAAGTTTTCATCTCTTTCCATTCATCATACATAGCATTCCAATCTACCTCATTTAGAGCATGAGGTGCATTGAGAGAGATAAACATTAACATATCCAATGTTTTTAAAGAAAGTCTTGATCTATCCTCATTTTTTATCCGATTTAATTTTGAAAAACCTCTTTCACAAACTGTTTTACTAACTGGAATAACAAGAATTGCTTGTCATAGCTGCATTAAGCATGGAAATCTTTCAAACCATTCAATTTCACCTCCACATAGATCCCATGCTCCAAACATATGCTTTTTTGGGTGATATTTGTACATAGTACATAAAAATTCATCCATTTCACCCGTATATTTAATGTTGTCTAGAACAAGCAAGCCTTTGACAGTAAATTTTTCACATAAACATGTCAACCATCTTCTTGTTTGAGAGCCTCTATTATCCATATCCTCATAATAATTACGAGGACTAAGAAAGTTAGCTGCATTAAAAATATGTAAATCTGTAAACCTTGCATTTAGAGAGTCAATCACCTTCATTACAAAACCCTTTCCCAACATAATGTAGTCATCTAGTGTCTCTTATCTTTGTGACTTTGGAAAACTCTCAAACCTCAATTCATGTACATGTACTATACCTGTGCAATCTACAAACTCAAGAGTTCCTTGTTGTGTTTTACTTAAAAGGGATGATGTGTGCATTGCACCTGCCCCAAATGTGCCTCTTAGAAATTGCTTATGAAGCAAGCTAATAGTGATATCCAAAGTTGTTCCAATAGATATAATGTCAACATGATCCTCTTGAAACTTTTGGTTCAGCTTATTTAACTCAATAAGCACATCTGCAAGTAAGTGGACACAAAATTGAACTTGAAATATTGTCTCCATCTCATACATTTTTTTCTCCACTAACTCCCAGTCTCTTAACAAAGCAGGCATGAGTTTAATGAGTCTTTCTATGCCTTTTCCTCTAGAAAGTCGTCTAATATGATGAATTTTTAACACTTCTAGCCTTGTGTTTTGAAATGACTCCATTAGCTCTTTGAATTCTCCATGTCTTGTAGTAGATTTCCCTAATCATGAATAGATCTTGTTCACAAACTTATCAATAGCTTGTAACTCTTCAAAATAAGATGAAGCATCATTTGCTGCTAATGCTTCTCGATGAGTTATAAAGTGGATATCTAATAAATCAAGGGCATGTCAACGAAGCTTAGTAGATAAACCTTAACAAAAACCCCTCATGGATGATCCTCCATCAGTTCCAAATGTAACTAACTTTTTCATGGATAGATTCATGTCTGCTAAAAAAGATGTCAGAACATCATACATAGATTGTGATGTCCCATCTCTCATTTGTAGCAATTGTATGAATTTTGTAGCACATGGTCATCTTCCTTCATTTGTGAGATATGTAATATAAACAATAAAATGTTGCACCATAATATGATCAGTGCTTTCTGTTATCGCTCAGGTTGTCCCTAGGCTCCTAATAGGGATACGGCCGAGGTAAACACAAACCAATCTTTTGATTGTAGGTTCTAGCCCACATGCAATCAGAGAGGGATCTCTCCTTTTGATTCAACCTTAGTTGATGATTTTAGGCTAGCTTTCTGACTTCAAGGGAGTGTTGATTGTGATCGGAAAGAAGGTAGGATTCTCGAACAAAGAGGCACGGTAAGGTGTGATAAGTTTAGAACCATTGGACATGGAGTCACAGATTGAGGCATGCGAGCGTTTTCTTGGTCACAAGGAGATACGGAGCGGGATAGCCACACAGGATACAATTCTTTGTCTGCTGAAAGTACGGGGTGAGCATCAGGGATGAAAGGCAAAGGAGAATCATTTCATCATGCTGAAAAAGAGGAGAAGTGGATGAGTGGGATCGCGGAGCAATTAAGAATTCCTAAGACATGCACTCATATGTGAAAGAAATAGCGTAAACCAGATCATTTAAGAATACAGGCTCATAACTGTTTCTGAAGAAAACATTGAAAAACGCAGAAATTGAACTTAAGGTGTATTGGAACAAATCTTAAGCTATTCATTTTTCCTGCAATTTAGAAAGGCGGAAAGTGGTAAAAAACATAAAATAAAACAGAGGGGAGGAACACTTATTGGATCATGTAGAAGCACAGGAATTCCGTGATCATTCCTTGGCCAAGAGAAAACATCAAGTTGTTTCGCAATCCATGCTTTCAGCAATCTTTGATTATGAAAAATATGACAGTTACAGTGCGAGTCTTTACTCAGAGAAATTGCTGGAAAGAAAACTGACCAACAACTACTACTACCAACCAACCAACCTTCATAATATCGCTTCGGGTGGTATTTATAAACAAAATATCAGGAAGACATCATTACAAGTGACCTTGACAGGCCTGCTTAGAACTCTTCAAAAATCTAAATGCTGCTGGAATTAAACGTAAGTAAATCTTTTTGGCTGCGCTGGGGGCAGCTGAATCAGAACAGGTGATGAGGTGGCCCTTGGGGACCAGATGCGGTGCTGCTGAAGTGAATGAGCTTTGGGGCTGCAGTTCGGCTTTGGTGCGAATTGAATGTGCAATTATTATGATTTGAGAGCTTTAAGTAGTTTCGCTCTCCTTCTGTGAATCTGCTGGAAGATATTCAATTTTCTCTTGCTTTGGGCCGTCGCTCAAGATATTCTCTGATACACCTTGCCGCTACATTGATGGTGTCCGCCGTTGACTGATACTCTTTGACACACTTGATACCGTCTGATTTGATCTGATACACTTTAAACTCTGTGAATGATCTACTACTGTCTTCAAACCGGATCCTTTAGCATGATTGGGCGATTTTCAGGCTTTTTCGGCGTGCAGTGGGCTCGGCAATCAGAAGATTCCCTGAAGATTCCTCGAAATGGCCTATTTCCCGTAGCGATGCGAAACTGCCTCTGTTTCTTGATCTGGAGCTTCGAAATGCGACTTTTCTTCCTGCGCAAAGCTTTTTTGGCTTTTCTGGCTACTGAAGTAAGCATTGCGTCGGCTGTACGGTGAATGACGTCAGCTGTGGGTCCCTGGTACAGCGCGGCGTGGTGAGATACTGGATGGACTGTGGTGAAGAGATTCCGATGCGATATCGCGATATCGCGTCGGCGGGGAAAGAGGGGGATCATTGGGTTGGGCATTTGGCACTTGCGACTGCCGATATGCAATATCGTGATATCGCATCGGCAGAGATGGAGAGGTGAATGGATTGGACACTCAGGGTTTGCGATCACCGATCGCCGATTTCACGATATCGCATCGGCGGGGGACGGATGGGCAATGTTTTGCATGAATGCGAGAGGGCGAGGTTACGATGCGAAAACGGCTTTGAGGAGAAAAAGTAAGGTAAGTGGGTGTGAAGGTCTTTTGAGGTTTCGGAAGGGGTACGGCTACCTCGGGGGAACTTTATACTTTGGAAGGAGTCCATAGTATCTGGAAGGTGGTTTTGGAGATCGGGGTTCTTGCTTAGTTTCTAATAAATTTAACAATTCCCGAGAGTTGCTATGGTTATTTTTCAACCAGGGGGAGGAATATTACATAGGGGAATTTTACTTAATATTAATAAGGGGACGGGAAGAATAGGGAGCTAAATAATAATGTTAGTGGTTAATATGGAGATGGCAAGAAAGCGCCAAGTTCGGGAGAACTTAGGCTGTTACAGGGGGTAGGACCATACTTCGGGAGAAGATATGGAACAACTTTGAGTAAAGTAGATCTTCACTCAAGCCAGTGTTTCTAGAGATGATGAACTTAAGAGGTGTCAAGCAGATCTTGACCTCTTTTGGGGATGTTAGTTAATGATTGGGGAAAACAGAGAAGGGGAGTTAGTTATACCTCATTTGAGCCTTTTTTCTTACAAATCATTGCTGATTATGTTCTGCATGATATGATGCCTGAAAACTTGGAATTGGTCAGCAATTCAACAGCCTTAGAACTACCTACCTAGCCTACTTGCCTAGCATTTTTTCTTCTTTTATTTGGGGGTGCACTTAGACTTGCAAACCCATCATACATTTTCTTTTGATGCTTTCCTATCTACATACTACCCTTATTTCCTCCAGAGCCCAGATTAAGCTGTTGGGCTCTTCTGTTTCTCTAAATGTCTAAGAATCTGCCAAAATTAAACTGTTTGGACAGACTTACAATCTCTATATTCTAAAACAGGAAATTTAAACCTAGAGAGACCAAGATTAAACTGTTTGGACCTCCCTTTAACTAAAAATAGCGATACCGGGATAACCTTACAAAATTTGAAGGCAATTGAATGAACTTGAAGTAACCTTCTTCATGTGGAGACTGTTTGAGCAAATATGGAGCATTGCAGCAAGCACAGTACGACATATTTGGCTTGTCAAATGTCAATCATGAAAAATGAATACCTGCTGCAGCAGGAGCTAACAGTGGCTCCACTCGGGGATGGATTCTCCTTGCGGGAAGTCAAGAACAACAGGCCAGAACGCCTTGGTTTTCAGTTTCTTGCTGTCTTCTGCAAAATTTATTTTCTCCGGTCGCTTTATTTCTTCTACCTACCTACCCTAACCAGCAGTGACTCTGCCGTTAGGTAAAATCAAATAACCACTGCAGCGATTTAAGCAACTGTGAAACGAGATAAACTTGCTGACTGATCGCTTCTGAACGCAAAAGAATTATCCGGGCATATGCTTTTACAACCAAAATTGTGGCCTCCATCACTTGCCGCTGAAGCATACGGTCTTCACTGAGAAAACATGTTAGCAAAATTTTGTTAAGCCAAAGTTCCATGTAATCTGCGATTGGATCGATGAACTTACCCTATGAGAGAACTTCTTCTGCTTCTTTTGAATCTTCAGTAGAATCATGCAGAGTCTGTGAATCAGCAGGTGGCGGCATCTTCTCCTGAGTTGAGGACAGGAGACTTCGGAACGATTTAGGATCTTCTAGGTCGAGGGTAGCAGCTGCATCTTCGGTAATGAGCCTAGCAGATGATCCTTCTGTCTTTCCCTTGGATCCCAGATCACACAGAATCCTCATGTCCTCACGCAACAGTGTTCCCTCCTGAATATGGGCATGGAAGCTTAGGCATGATTCCAGGTTCTTTGGGCTGGAAGGATCAATTACATCTTCGGTAATGACCCTAGCCGTTGATCCTTCTGTCTTTCCCTTGGAACCCAGATCATACTCAAACTGTAATTCAGGAGACAACACTATTTCCTTGTGAATTGGAGGAGGAAGATTTTGGCAAAACCCTTGAGGGTTGCGAAAATCATAAGACTGACTTTGAGCTCCCAAGAGTTCAATTTCATTCTCATATTTTTCCACAACAAACTCAAGGAACAGTTTATTCCGGCCGCCAGGTATTTTTGACAATACCGCTCTAAAAAATTTGTCATTAAGCTCAAACTCTGATAAACTTTCTCTGCGTTTTTCTAAAGCTTCTTCTATCAGAAGTTCCTCCCAAGATTCGGTCATTCTCTCTTGTTGTTAATACATGGGGTACTTGGCTGTAACATTTGGTTCATTCCTCAGCGGAGCCTTTGATTGAAATTGAAGTGGAGTCGCCAGGTGGATGTCTGGACTCTGAAGTGCCTGATCTCTGTCCACCATCAAAGATCAGAACTAAGCGTGACAAGCTCTGAAAAATAGGAGCACTTCCTCTAGTGGGGTTTAAAAATGAACAGAGCGCTTGTATCCCCAATGGAGTGCGCAGATACAGGTCGACCGAGGCTTTTACAAGTCAGTTTCTTCCACTGTAGAGCTGCAGAGTGGTTGCATTGATTTATCTGAGGAGGTCCCCAGCGAAGTCGCCATTATGTTAACACTCAGGCTGTCCCTAGGCTCCTAGTAGGGATACGACTGAGGTAACCACAAACCAATCTTCTGATTGCAGGTTCTAGCCCACCTGCAATCGGAGAGGGCTCTCTCCTTTAGATTCAACCTTAGTTGATGATTTTAGGCTAGCTTTCTGACTTCAAGAGAATGTTGACTGTGATTGGAAGGAAGGTAGGATTCTTGAATAAAGAGGCACAGTAAGGTGTTATAAGTTTCGAACCATTGGGCATGGAGTCACAGATTGAGGCATGCGAGCTTTTTCTTGGTCACAAGGGGATACGGAGCGAGATAGCCACACATGATACAATATTCGGTCTGCTGAAAGTACAGAATGAGCATCAGGGATGAAAGGCAAAAGGGAATCATTTCATCATGCTGACAAAGAGGAGAAGTGGATGAGTGGGATCCCGGAGCAGTTAAGAATTCCAAAGACATGCACTCATATGTGAAAGAAACAAGGTAAACCAGATCATTTAAGAATACAAGCTCATAACTGTTTCTAAAGAAAACATTGAAAAATGCAGAAATTGAACTTAAGGTGTAATGAAACAAATCTTAAGCTATTCGTTTTTCCTGCAATTTAGAAAGGTGGAAAGGTGATAAAAACATAAAATAAACAGGGAAGAAGAACACTTATTGGATCATGCAGAGACACAGGAATTCCGTGATCATTCCTTGGCCAAGAGAAAACAACAAGCTATTTCGCAATCCATGCTTTCAGCAATCTTTGATTATGGAAAAATATGACAGTTACACTGCGAGTCTTTGCTCAGAGAAAATGCTGGAAAGAAGACTGACCAACAACTACTACCAACCAACCAACCCTTCACAATATCGCTTAGGGTGGTATTTATAGACAAAATATCGGAAAGACATCATTACAAGTGACCTTGACAGGTCTGCTTAGAACTCTTCAAAAATCTAAATGCTGCTGGAATTAAATGCAAGTAAATCTTTTTGGCTGCGCTAGGGCAGCTGGATCGGCCCTTGGGGACCAGATGCGGTGCTGCTGGAGTGAATGTGCTTTGGGGCTGCAGTTCGGCTTTGGTGTGAATTGAATGTGCAATAATTATGATTTGAGAGCTTCAAGTAGTCTCGCTCTCCTTCTATGGATCTGCTGGAAGATATTCAATTTTCTCTTGCTTTGGGCCGCTACTCAAGATATTCTCTGATGCACTTTGCCGCTACATTGATGGTTTCTGCCGTCGACTGATACTCTTTGACACGCTTGATGCATGCTGATTTGATCTAATACACTTTAAACTTTGTGACTGATTTGCTGCTGTCTTCAAACCGGATCCTTTGGCACGATTGGGTGATTTTCGAGCTCTTTCGGCGCGCAGTGGGCTCGGCAATCAAAAGATTCCCTGAAGATTCCTCGAAATGGCCTATTTCCCGTAGCGATGCGCGAATAGCACTTCGCGCTATTCGCACATCAGAAACTGGCTCTGTTTCTTGATCTGGAGCTCCGAAGTGCGATTTTTCTCCCTGCGCGAAGCTTTTTTCGGCTTTTCTGGCTACTGACGTAAGCATGGCGTCGGCTGTACGGCGGATGATGTCAGCTGTGGGTCCCTGGTATGGCGCAACGTGGTGAGATACTGGATGGACTGTGGTGAAGAGACTCCGATGCGATATTGCGATATCATGTCGGCGGGGAAAGTGGGGGATCATTGGGTTGGGCATTTGGCGCTTGCGACTGCCGATATGCGATATCGCGATATCGCATCGGCGGGGATGGAGAGGTGAATGTATTGGACACTCGGCGTTTGCGATCGCCGATCGCCGATATCGCAATATCGCATCGGCGGGGGACGGATGGGCAATGTTTTGCATGAATGTGAGAGGGCGAAGTTGCGACGCGAAAACGACTTTGAGGAGAAAAGGTAAGTAAGTGGGTGTGGAGGGCTTTTGAGGTTTCGGAAGGGGTCCGACTACCTCGGGGAATTTTATACTTTGGAAGGAGTCCAAAGTATTTGGAAAGTGGTTTTGGAGGTCGGGGTTATTTCTTAGTTTCTGATAAACTGAACAATTCCTGGGAGCTTCTATGGTTATTTTTCAACCAGGGGGAGGGATATTACATAGGGGAATTTTACTTAATATTAATAAGGGGACGGGAAGAATAGGGAGCTAAATAATCATGTTAGTGGTTAATATGGAGATGGCAAGAAAGCGCCAAGTTCAGGAGAACTTAGGCTGTTACAGGGGGTAGGACCATACTTCGGGAGAAGATATGGAACAACTTTGAGTAAAGCAGATCTTTACTCAAGCCAGTGTTTATGGAGATGATGAACTTAAGAGGTGTCAAGCAGATCTTGACCTCTTTTGGGGATGTTAGTTAATGATTGGGGAAAACAGATAAGGGGAGTTAGTTATACCTCATTTGAGCCTTTTTGCTTACAAATCATTGCTGATTATGTTCTGCATGATATGATGCCTGAAAACTTGGAACTGGTCAGCAATTCAACAGCCTCAGAACTACCTACCCAACCTACTTGCCTAGCATTTTTTCTTCTTTTATTTGGGGGTGCACTTAGACTTGCAAACCCATCATACATTTTCTTTTGATGCTTTCCTATCTACATACTACCCTTATTTCCTCCAGAGCCCAGATTAAGGTGTTGGGCTCTTCTGTTTCTCTACCTATCTAAGAATCTGCCAAGATTAAACTGTTTGGACAGACTTACAATCTCTATATTCTAAAACAGGAAATTTAAACCTAGGGAGACCAAGATTAAACTGTTTGGACCTCCCTTTAACTAAAAATAGAAATACCGGGATAACCTTACAAAATTTGAAGGCAATTGAATGAACTTGAAGTAACCTTCTTCATGTGGAGACTGTTTGAGCAAATATGGAGCATTGCAGCAAGCAAAGTACGACATATTTGGCTTGTGAAATTTCAATCATGAAAAATGAATACCTGCTGCAGCAGGAGCTAACAGGTCTGAACTTCTCTCATGTTATAGCCTTGTTCTACTAAATGTCATCTTCCAAACACCAAACAAAACTCGTGCTTCCTAGCTAACCTAACATATAATCAAACAAATCTAAATCACAAAAAGAGAGCCCTCTCTGGTTGTAGATCGGCTAGCATCTGCAACTAAAAGATTGGTTAGTGGTTACCTCGGCCGTATTCCCTTCTGGAGGCAGGGAACAACCTGAGTGATAACAGGTTGAACTAAGGGTTGGTTGTATCCAAAAAATCCATGAAGCAGTGAAATTATTGATGAGCCTACTACCCTCTGGAGAATGTGGTCCATTTTAGGGAGAGGGTAGTTATCTTTTAATGAGACTTTGTTCAAGTTCTTGAAATCAACACAGAATATGATTTCTCCTATTTTCCTCCTAGTAGCAACTAAATTAGAGACCCAATTAGAATATCTAATTGGTGCTATGATTTGTGCACCATAAATCCTTTTCACTTCTTTTTCAATTAATGGCATAAGAACTGGATTAATTCTCCTAAGCTTCTGTTTAAAGGGTTTTTGATCTTCTTTGAGGGGTATCTTATGTTGAATAATGCTGGTATCATAAGACTTAAGGTCTTCATAACTCCAAGTAAAGACATCTTGAAACTCTTTAAACAAACTTATGTATTTTTTCATCTGGAGTTAATGCTTTGGATATTTTGATAATCTTGGGTTTTTCTTCTATTCCTATGTTACATTGTTCTATGTCTACTCTTAAAGGCTCCATTTTTTGTTTCCTAGCTACAACACTTGAATCAAATAAATCTTCTAATTGGAGTAATCCCTTAGGCAAAAAATTTATTAAGGTTTAAAATCTCAAAATCATCATTGATTATCTCTTCTATTTGTACTTTTTCTAAGTTATATATTTCTAGTTTAGTGAATTTAGTAGGTTTATCTACATATAAAGCATTTATATATAGTTTATTAGTCTATGAGGTTATCTACTGTACAATCAATATCTATGTTACTGTTTTGAAACTCTCCTTCAACATTCATGAAATCATAGACTTGAGAATCTTGTAAGAATACCTACCAATATTTTTAATTGTTAGGTATAACAGGTCTGTGCCTTACTTCTGTAGTGTACTTGTGGTTGGGCTAAAAAGGTAATTTCTAGGTACTAGCAAAAGTAACCAAACTATGAGATTGCATGTTTTGTTTCCTAGGAATAGCAACAAAATCAGTTCCAAGAAGGTCCTTGATTAGATTTACGACAATCTCTCTGTATTGGCTAAGTCTGGGATTACTCATAGAGTATTCTCCTTTAATTTGTTTGATAATCAATTTAGAGTCTCCCATGATAGAAACTCTCTTGGCATCGAGTTTTCTCACAATTTGCAGTCCTAAGATTAGAGCTTCATATTCTGCCATATTGTTTGTACATTTAAAGTTTGATCTAAAGGCATGACCTTCAAAATTATTATTCTCCACGTTATGACTCCAAACACTTGCACTTGCTCCCAATCTATTTATAGAACCATCAAAATCTAAGTGCTATGGAGACTCATGAAAATTGTTTTCACTATCAGGTGTCTTTTCTTCTACAACTGTGATCTCATTTTTATTATTGTATGAATTATATAGGATAAATGAGTCCATATTAGAATGCATGGAGTAAATTGGGTAATTTTGTGGTTTTCTTTGTTGACCAAACACATACATGGTGGCATATGACATGTCCAACTGTAGAGATCCTTGTAATTTTTCTCCCCATGAGCGAGATAAAAACATTCCATACCTGGGTGGGATATCAACAACTACTATGTCCATGACAATACTCTTTGTTGGGCACTAGACTAGAGTTACACACAAATCTTTAATCAAGCCAAGGCATTTGAATTGGCTAGAATCAAAGGAAAAGAGATCCTTGTATGGTCTAGTGATATCTAAGTTTAGTTTCTCCATGGTTACTTTAGGCATTAGGTTATGGGATGCCCCTGAATCTAGCATAGAATTATTTAAGATTTTATCATGAACATTCAAGCTAATGTAGAATGGAGTGATACCCCCTTGTTGATGTTTTCCACTTACTTCTGGTCCAAATAATAACTCAAGTTGATCATCATTAAGATTTCCAACATCTTTTCCTTCACCTATTTTTAGTGTTTCGGTGATTTGTGTTCTATATGATCCATTTTTTACTAGCTCTGTCAAAGGAACTGATATTTTCAGCTTGGCTATCTCAGTCTTAATGTTGAATGGAAATTGAGTTTTTCTTGATTGTATGGGATCTTCCTTAGCAATTATTGTCTGTGTAGTTTATCTTCTTTTTCAACATTTGGAAATTCAATTTATGTACCGACAGTTTTGTTTTGAATTCTCTTAATTGGAATGGTTTGAGTAACAGTTTCAGTTTCAGTTGAAGTTGAAGTTATATCTACAATATTTGGGTTGGAAGGCTCCTGAGTTCCTCTAGGGATTGTAGAAGTTTGGTCATAGGAGCTTTTGTTATCTTTTTTAGTTTGGGTTTGGATTGATTTCTTAGTGGGAATTTCATTATTATTTTTGCTTCTAAGGCTATACTATTTGTGAAATTCAAAAATAGTAGATTCATAGCCTTGTTTATAGTCAAAGGACTCCCTAGATTCTAATTTCAATTGTTGTAACATGTACATTTCTTGTTCTTCCTGAGTAATAAAAACAACATCTTCATTTTAAATCCTAATAGATTTATCTGGGTATCCTCCTCTTCTTCATGGTTTTGTGAACCCTCAGCATAGTTTTCCTAGAAAGGAGGTCTAATCTACTGATCTGGTATATCATTTTTTCTAGTGTTAGGATTTTTCCTAAAGTTGGGGTTTCTTATTAGGGGTGGTTGTTGATTTTCCCACTGAGTTTTTCTTTCCATATTTTCTAATCTATCCATTATTCTTTCTACACTCTTAGCTAAAGCATCTATTTTACCATCTGAAGTGGATGTTTCCTCTTTAATGACAACTCTTTTCTCATTTCTCATCATAGATTTCTTAGCTAATAAATTTTCTTCTACACTAACATCATTACTTTGCATCTATTCCAATGTTTCAAGGTTTCTTTCCTCAACTGGTAAGACATGTTAGTGTCAAAACCATCAGGAAATTTGATTAATGCTAGGTTTGGTGGAGGTTTAATATTAGTAGGGATTGCATTGTAGATACTATTGAACCTAGTACAATAGTCCTGAACAAACTCATTAGGAGCTCTTCTAATGTTATCAAATTTAGACAATTTTTGTAAGGGGTTTTTCTTTCTTTCCCATCTATCAATAAACAATCTATAGAAAGCAACTAAATCTACAATATGATTAGCAGGTAAAACTTTGAACCATTTCTTAACATCACCTATTAATGTTTGGGCAAATAAGCACATTTGGACATCAGACTCATCAATCTCATGCAATTCAAAATAGTCATTCATTTTATTCACATGCTATTGGGTAGTATATTGACCAGCAGAATTAAACAAAAATATTTTTCTTTGGTAATATTAGGGCATGGCATGTAGTTGAGCTGGTAAAAACAAAGGTGCATGTCTGTATGCCATGGCTGAGATTTTGGTTTGACTGTGGGGAAAAGCAGTGGTGCTTGAAGAAGGACTTGAGATGGCTGTAGATGAACTTGAGATGTTTGGTTGGAGAGGAAGCTGAGGTATGAATGGTTTATGGGAATGAACTATGGTGGATATTATAGGTGAGGTGGTGGTAAATGAAGTTGTATTTATAGTTTTTAAAGTCTCTGTAGAAAGTCTAGGGATAAAAACAGTGAGGGAAGTGTTAGAGTCGGTCTAGTTATCCCTCCATCAGAGATCAAAAGCTCTTTTTGCATTTCATGTTTTAGGTGTCCCATCCGTTTGATCAGTTGCATTTCGTTAGGCATGCCATAACTCTGATGGAGCGGTTGTGTGTCACTCATTCCCCTCGTGTTTGGCACAACTGGTTCAGGTTTATGCATTAAAATAAAGTTTTCCAAGGTCATTCACAATCATGTTTTAAATTTTTAGGTTTTAGGTCTAGGGTTGAGTCATTTTTGTCTTGCAAAGTATTAGGAGACCAGCAGGGCAAAGGGATGTCTTTTATCGATCATCATTTCAATAATTTTCATTATTGTACAGTTGAATTAGGACTTCTCTTCAAAACTCCGTTTTGAAGATAAGTCGCTTTCTCATTTTTGTAAAAAAAAAAAAATTGTCAAAATTTTCAACCCTTCAAATGTTCAAGTGCAGCCTTGGTCTCCTTTGCCAAAGTATGTTACAGCTATCCCTGCAAATGAAAATCAACAAAGAGCTTTAGTCCAAACCTCAGAAAAGCAAAAGGAAATAAAAAAAGCATCATTGTATTAATAGACCAAAAGTGAAAGTGCCCAAACTTTACAAAGTGGGTTTTGAAGTTAATTTATTCAAATAAGATGTTTTGTGGGTGTATATAAAGTGAAACAAGTCTTTTACTCCACCACATATCCAAGCAAGAAGCATTTGTCAAGAGTGGAGGGCCAAAAACCGAGTTTCAAACCCTAGAGGCAGAGTGGAGGTGCGCGCTACGCATAGGATTGGTGCGCTACACACTGGGTGGTGCGCTACGCATTGGGCGCGCATTTCCTATGTAAATTAACATAGGCGCTACACACAGGGAGGTGCGCTACGCATACAACAGGGGCGCTATGTATCCATTCCAGCACTATGTTTTGTGCCTAAAACTCGTCAAATCACCCAGGAAACTACAAGTAGGTGTCTCCTTTGACTCAAGCATCAAGTTGAATGGTGTTTAATGTGTGTTTGAAAGAAATGCAAGTGATGTTGGATTTAAGAAAATAATTCAAACCCTAGGCCCTTATTGAGACTTTGTATAGGGTATTACAAACATTGTAAACATTGTAGACAACAACATTTCATACCACAGCATCTTTGTGATTGTTTATGCCCAAATATAGCAAGCAAAATACCCATTATGGCAGAATGTTTATGATGCTTCAACTGGTTTTTTTGAGGATACATTGAAATTGAGATTTATTCACACCTACAGCATACACATTGCAGTCCTCCTATTGCACCTATTTTGGTCTCAAAACTATGTCAGATACAGAGTCATCTTATGAGCAAGAAAATGAAAGTGATTCGACCACAGAGGGAAATGTGCCACAAAGACCTCGTAAAGGTGGCAAAGGTGGTAAACATCTTAGAGAAGAACCCACTTCTATGGTGCAATTGCAAGCTTGCCCACTTGCCATGGATTGCTTTCGCCACCAATCATGCTATAATTTTTGTGAGCTAATTTCGCAGTTTCAGCATCATCGTGAATTACCTCGCTTGTTTTTTCTCCATTTACATGATGGCCATGTGAACCTTGCTGGAGTTAATTTCATTTTGTCACTAGAAACCATTGCAGAGGCCACAGGAATTCTGAATATCGAGGAGTAATGGAATAAGCGACAATAGCTAGAGAAATAATATTATGAGCCATATATAAAACCAGGATATATAAGGCACTTGAGTAGAGTTTTTCCTTTCCAGTACCTGAATGATCGGTTTGCACCTTTGATGAAACTTATCATCCGATATTTCAGTTGTGAGGGCAGATTCTCACGTCTTTATGCATACCATGTCCGTTTATTGATGCATTTTACAAGGGTGCGCCTGATGAACATCCCATATTTTATGTTTCGCAACATAGAGAGGATGGTGCCTTTAGTGCAAAAGAAGAGCCCAGCACAGCATCACAGGAGCATATACCATTATGCATTGATCAAAATCAAGGTGATTCATTAGCTGGCACAGCAGGGCATTACATGGGAGGATTTTATTGCTCGTGACCTTTTTACAGCGCCTCAGCCACCACCAGAGTTGGTTCATGATGAAGGAGGGCCTTCACAGCAGTTTGACATTCCCGAGACTGAACATGTTGATGCTCCCGTATATGTGACATATCAGAAAGGCCACAGGGCCTTATTTGCAGCCGCACGACGAGTACTATCTCCACCTGGGGTGGAAGGGGTCTCGTTGACACCGTCAGCAGAGCGAGTATTATCTCCACATCATGTGGAAGGGGTCTCGCTTAAATCTATAGCACAGGTACAGAGTTAGGACAGGGGCAAGAGACCCATGGTTGACGAGGGTCCTTCAGGAGGCCAGGACACTGATATCATTGATGTTGATGCTAGCTCTCCTAGCTTCGAGCTAAAGGAGATAATCCGAGAACAAAGGGACGAGAATGAGTCACGGCGAAAGAAATTGTAGATGGCTAAATGGGTGATCAACTACCTAGAGCAGCACAACAAGCAGTTGGAAGATGAGCATGAACTTAATGAGCTGCGGAAGATCCGCGAAGACCGGGAATTGGCTCGAAGGAGACCCGGTGATTTGACACCTATTGATAGGGAATCAATTCTCATCTAGGTCAACACTCATCTGGAGAAGTTATTGGCGAAGGCAAATAGGGAAAAGGACATGCTTCGTCACATGAAGACTCACTATTTGGCTCGCATGCATGTTTGCAAAGCGAGAATTAAGGTCCTCAAAAGGCGTTTGAGAAAAGTGCAAAAGCAACGCAAAAGGCCTGATTCGCTTCGAGTTTTGGTCGAGGCTTCACTCGTTGAGCATGATACATGATGGAGGGTATTCACTCCAAGTTTGGTCACATTTGGAGAAAATATTGTCATTTCAAAAATTTTGGCTTAAGAAACAGGTTTTTGGGTTCTATGTGTAGCGCGCAGCACGCTACCCTAAAGATTGGGAGGTCCAATTGACAAATGGCTTGTAGTTTTAGATTTTTCATGAGGAAATACACTTGTACTGCCACTGCCAAGGCATTCCATCAAGTTCTGGGTGGTCAAAATGTCCAAAAACATCATGAAAACCACCTTGCTGCCACCTTTTCCAACTGCAGGTAGTATCTCTGGGCGCATTCAGTTTGGAGGGGGCAAATGAGCTCCAAATTGGAAACTTCTACTTGGGTTGGAAAGTAGACATACAAGCCTTTCCAACGAGCTATCATGAGCACAATTTGGATGTGAGGAAGTGCTCCAAAAACAGGCTTAAAGGGGCGCTACCCATAGGGATCAGGGGCGCTACGCATACAGTTTTTGGCCCAGATTTTCACCTTCAGCTCAGGAATTCGGCTAGTTTCTACCAGTTTCACTCTTTGATGTAATTTTTCACCCAATATGATGTAATTTGATGTATGTAAGGTAATATGGCACTTATCTACCTTCTTCTAGAGGATTCATTCACAAATTAGCAAGAAATCAATGTAATGAATCAATTTCCTTCTTTTTAGAGGCAGGTTGTTTGGTCATCTAGATTCTTGCTCCATGTTTAGAATTTGTTCAAACTGCTCCTAGAAGGAGGAGCTCGACCCTTAGAGGTTAGGGAATGGGTTATCTTGGTCTATATATGTAAATTTTCATTCAGTAGCAGGGGTTGGACTCTTGGGATAGTTTTGAGACTATATTGTACATATTTTATCAGCATTTTTGGCAAAGGAAAGACCAGGGTTTTGTAGCACTACTTGGGATCCATGTGGCTCTATGTCTTGATGGTGTGTTTCTTTCAGTTCTTGTAAGTTATGTATGTGCATCATTATCTCTATTTAATCTTCTCTTATTAAGAAAATGAAGTGTTAAGGTAGAATCCATGAAATTGCTATGCTCTGCCTTTAAATTTGTTTAATATTCTATGTTTTCTTCAGTTTAAGGAGAATCCTTGAGACCCCTTGCTCTTCTTAGCCTCTCACCAGTCTGATCTATCCATATCACCTAATTTAAGGCATCAAAACAATTGCCTATCTTGCCCCAAGTGGATCTCTGCGAAAACAGTGCCTCATCCCCGCACCCAAAATTGCCTTTCCCTTGATTTCAACAAAATCTTAAAAACTCAATCCTAAACTCTTTGTACTTAGTACCTAGCCTAAAATCAGTCATCAATTCGGTCATCTCGAGCCTTCTTGATTACCTTTTTCCGAGTTTGACCTGGAGAGAGCCCTCTCCTGTCCTCTTAGGGCTAGCTACGAGGCTGAGCGTGGTTTGATGTGGCCTTGAGTCTTGCCTTATTTCAGCCTAAGGTAGATTTGAGCGCTAACAACATCATTTCCCAAGAAACTTCCTTTTATCCCAGTTTACAAGATCGATACCACTGACCAGTTTTCTCCTCGCGCTAATTTACAAATGTTAAAACTAGACCTTGCACTATTCAAATCGACTAAGCCCTTTTCCAGTCACACCGATCCTCTTTTGGAAGGTTTTTTAAATAAGGAGTCGAAGCTTCCATGTCTAGAAGCTTTGTAATGGAAGTCTGGTAGATGGTTGAGCCAGATAGATCTAAGGAAGTCAGTTTGGGCTCCTTTCCCCTATTAGGATGGAACAACCCCAAGAGATAAGACCTTCTCCCATGATGAGAGAAACCATCTCCCATCCATCCAAGTTATAAAAACCTCTCTTTTTCCCAAGCAAAAGCTAGTTGGAGTTTTGGGGTAAGTTTGAATAATCAACAAGTCATCCATAGCTTGTAGCTTTCTAGTGTATGTTTGAGGGAGAATGGTCTGATTTTGGTTTTGTTTGAGACTAGGGGGAAAGAGGCCTTAAAATTTCCATTGTTAGGGCTATCCATGAAGTTCTAGCAGAAGTGTGGGAACCCGGATACGTCGAAGGAGACCAACAATGTCAAGGCACTAGTTGTAATCTCTTTTTGATTTATATAAGTGCAACTATTGATTGATTTCCTACATGAAGTTTCATCTTACATCTTTATGGATTAATGTTGCCTGACCTATTAAGTAGGCTGAATACAATATTGTATGATATCACATTTTTGTTTGTTGTTGTTTTCTTGTTTTAGGTATTCGAATGAAGGAAACATAAGATAGATGGAGTGAGGAAGCATGATCATCACCAAGTGAAATAATGTTATGAGAGGTAGGCCCTCTTAATTGATTATAGCTTAAGGAGATTTTCCATAAATTGTTTGTTTGTGGCTAGACCTGCTCTCTCGGGCTAGAGGAATTGTTTGTGTCCACACTGAAAATTTACTTGCACCACAAATTGGAAATTCCATTGGGGAGCCAATCCTTCTATTCGATTGATTTTCATTTTATGGTTTTGTGTGAACTTTTCTAGTGTCACCATTTCCCTTTAGTGTTCTCTACTTTACCTAGTTTACTGCTCTAAGCCTAAAATTTAAAGAGGCAAGTCTAGTCTTAATCTTTGAATTTTTTTTATATTTTTCCTTGAATCCTCGGTCAGCACGTTTATTTTTCTAACAGTCGTGCCAATTAGTGTGAGTTTCTCAAAAACAGTCGCGCCGACCCCCTTTTGGTACATGGTGTTAGTTAGGCAGTTGTGCCGATTCCTGTAGGTGAATATCATGGTTTACCCTAGATCATAGCTAGTGTGTCTTGCCCTTCTGATTTATGTCTCTCAGCTTGTTTTGACTGTGTTCTCCTTGGTTGGAAAGCTCTTTTAGCTTGGTTTGTATGATTTTTTTATTGCATTTCCTTCACTTGGTTTCTTGAGTTCTGGGATGGTGCATAACCCTAGGGCATCTGGGTCGTCACCCATTCACTTGTTTGCCTGCTTAGAAAGTCAAGTCAATAGTCAAATTTGCTCCTTGCATTTTGTTTGATTAGTCCTTTTGTTGCTTTTATTTTCATTTAACAAGTTTGAAAAGTTTTGCTTGCTGATTAAGCATCTCTTTTCGAGCATAGATAACATTTCCCATCTTGTTTTTGGTTGAGTCTTTGCATCATTGGTTTGGAAGGCATTCTCTTTTGTGCTTTGCATTTTCTCAAGGATGATTGCATTGGAAATGTTTCATTGAAGTGATTTTGAAAGATTCGTTTTCTCATTTCATTGAAAAATACATAATTCTGGTTTGTTGAATCAATATGTTACATTATTTAGCATCATTGAAGACTAGAGTTGCATCGTCATTTGCATTGGAAAATAAATGAATTCTCTTTACTACTAAAAGGACTAGTTGAAATGCATTTGATAGGAAGATTCACTGCATTTTGGAGATTTATTAGTGAAAGATTTTATTCTTTGATTGTTGCATTGATTGTGTGTTCTCTATCTCTCAATTAGTGTTAACTTTCATCGAAGACAAAGATTTCCTTTCTCATATAGATGCATGCAGGATTTTTTTTTGAGTTAACAATGTTAGGGCGTTGTAATTGAAACCTAATTCAAGATCAACTGTTAAAATCTATTGAATTAACCTAAGGAAGCATTGAAACTTTATGCTTATATTTAGAGGTCTAAGCTAGAGATGTGTTCTCGCGTCTTAAAACCTAATAGCTGTCGTTCACTTCAGTACTAGACAACGCTAGTATGGACTTGTGCTCCCCATACCATTGAGTATATAAAGGGAGACTCCACTAGGTTGCAATCCTTTATCCATAGGAAGCTGAGTCTGTCGCCTTGTAAACATGATGCACCAAACACAACATTCGGGGATATTTCCTGCCCGTACTTCTCAGTTCGCTAGGAGGTATTTTGCAGTTCACGGTTACTTGGTAATCCTTTTTGCTTAGATTATCCTACGCAGCCATTTTTGTCTTTTTAACTCTTTAAACTTAAAATATCGTTGAGCACTTGTCCTTTTGGGCTCGTTAACTATGAAAGTGACTAGAGTTACCTTTCATCCTTTTCTGGACTATTAAAATATGAAAAGGAAAATTTTTGTTTAAGTGCCTTAAAATTAACTACCCACGAAATATTCCTAGTTAAAGTTAACTTCCTTACTGATTCTTTAGGGTCGTTTCCAATGGCAACATTTCTAGAGTTTACCTATCAAGGATTCTCCTCAGATCGAAATCCTAGTCCTTTTCCTTCTTTTGGAAATGCTGGTGCTCCTTATATGGCAATGTTGTCCCTCCCTAGGTTAACCATTGGCTTAATTATCTGGTTATTTTTGACCGCAATGGTCCCGAGTGTCCCAACTCCTATCCAACCATCTGAAATAGACCATGTTGATTCTGAGGTTGACCTCTCACCTTCTTCCTGTGTTTCTTCATCTTCCCCTTCTACTTCACCAGGTGAAAGTTTCAAATCTAGTAACCAAGAGGCTAAGAAGAAGAAGACGAAGAAGAAGAAGAAGAAATCAGATAAGTGAGAGGCCAACCGTGCAGGTGTTCGTCCAAATGCACCTCCTATAGACAAACCTTATGATCCTCTAGGGAAGGTCAAATTACCTTGCAAGATGTTTAAGGGTGACCATCTCCTTTGAGACTATCTTGGCATTCCCAGAGTCTTAGAGGCATGGTCTCAAAATCTGGACCGGCCTTCCCCATCGACCTATGGAGATTATGTCGATGCTACACCTTCAGCTAATGACAGTAAGAAGAAGGGAAATATTATATTCCCCTGTAGGTTATGTGAAGGAGAGCATCTTCTTCACCTTTTTCCTCTCATGAATAAAGCTTCCAAAGTTTTGGGAAAGGTTACAGGCCCTCAACCCCAACTTCCTGTTGGCTATCCGAGGCTTTCTTCTAACCCTCTCCTAGTTGGTAAAGAGATTGACTTGGATTCATCTCTTGCCCATCGTGCTCTTCCTGAGCATCACTCTCTTGTGTCTGTTCTCGACCAACCATTGGTAGAAAATAGTTTCGACTTGGCTCTACCTTCAGTTTTTCACTCTGTTCCCAAAGAGAGTGGTCATCATACTACTCATGTTCTTCTTTTCTCCTCAGATTCTCATGAATCGAAGAGCGACCCTCTCGTCCCAGTTGTTCAGGAGAGTTTCTCTTCTATTCTTGCAGAGCATGGGGGAAATCATATGATACCCCCATCAAGTAGTTTTGTTGTCTCTTTTGATTGGAGTCAATTGATTGCTTTCTGCCTCCCATATTATGTGCCTTTCCAGATCACAGTACAAGCCTATAATATAGTAGTAAATGGCACTATATTATATGAAGGTGTATCTATTAGCATCATGTCTTTTACTACTTGGAAAGCTTTGGGTTCCCCATAGCTTGTGCCTGTCACCCAAAATCTGTTGGCTTTCAACGGATGAACCAATCAATCCTTAGGGATCCTTCTGAAGTTCCCTATTACTTTGGGAGGAAAGACCGTCTATATAGACGTGATGGTAGTCGAAGGTCCCTTATATTTCAATCTTCTCCTTGGATGCGACTATGTTTATGTCATGGGAGCTCTTGTTTCTTCACTTTTTCATGTGGTTTGTTTTCCGCATGAAGGGAAAATTGTGACAATTGATCAAATATTGTTCATTGGTTGCCAAGCACCTCCTTTACAACCATCGACCCCTATCAGCTCTTGTTTGCAAGCAGTACATTCCCCTCCATAGGACAATTATGTGGCTATCTGTTCTGTGTCCACATCTGCTGATGATCACATAGATGGTATAGTACATTATGTACTGAGGACATTGGAACCCAATTTGTTTATGGTACCAATTGACATGTTTTCCTCCTAGATCATGGTTCTTCCATCTAATGAAGACCTCTTGGGAGCCATGTTCTCATATTGTTCATGAACAGATGTGTGGAGCATGGTTCCCGGTCTTGTGTCAAGCTCCTTAAAAAATGAAACAAGGAGTTATGAGGATAGTTCTTTTACTGTGTCAACCTCGCTAAAAAATGAAATGACTCCCTTTTCCAACTCGAGTCTTTAAATAAGATCTCGTAAAATCCCAATCGATTCTTTCCTAGTCTTCGAAAGTGAACCTTCATTCCATCCACTTAGTTGAATGAAATAAAGCTTGGGGGGCATGTACCTCGCTTTGAGTTATTATGCTTGGGCATGCAAACTTATTCAAGCATAGTTTTTCATTTCAAGCTTGTGTAAGCATGAAATCAAATCCAAGCATAGTTCTCATGGTTCAAGCTTGTGTAGAAATGAACCCATGCCCGATTCACATCTCGTGATTGCATTTTTATCAGCTAAATTCTGCTAGATGATCCTGGTTGTTTCTTTCCATCACCACCATCTCCTTGGCTGATCATATGCTTTCACTTGATTATTTTTTCTTTTCTGAGGAACCACAACGATGAGTGGTTTTGTTAGCCAGCCTATTGACCTCTTAGTTTTTGAGCAGTTCCATCATAACCGGAACCAGTTTCTACCCTTTATAGCACTCATTCCTCCAGGATGAGTCACCTTTAAGCTCTTTTCTGACTCGTAAAAAATGAAAAGATTGCAAAGTATTTTTCCCTTTTTGACTCATTAAAGAGAATAAAAACAGGGGCTCTACTTTCAGTTCTTTTCCGATTCTTTAAAAACAAAAAGATTGTCAAGCTCTTATCATTTTGAACTTTTTAAAGGTTGCGAAACATCATTTACCTAGTATACATTTACCCCATTTTCAGGATGGGATGAACTATTTATGAAAAGGTACTCCTTGACTGAAATGGTCAAGCAGTTCTCTCAAGTATCGTTTTCTACCTTTTTAGGCTTGAGAGACACAAATGTATTAAAATGGAACATGTGGAGCTTTATTTCCCATGTCATTTTCAAACTCTCTAAACATGAAAAAGATACCGAGTCACCCCTTTGTCAAACTCGTTAAAACATTAAACGAAATTGGATTTATCGCCATGACGAATGTGAGCTTCTACTTCGTAGGGTTCATTAAACTTACTAGGTTGGATTCATCTGAAGGATGAACTTACAGTGCAAGCATATGTTATCCCATTCAAGCTTGTGATAAAAAAATAACGGGGGTACTCCCTAGAAGAGGCAGGGGAAAATTGGAAATATTTCATCAATTTCATTCTTCATTTGAGGCAACCTTTTGCTCTTGAACATTAACACTCATTTTTTGTTTGTGTCGGGTTTTGGGACATCCTCACTCTATCACTTGCCTCCTTGGGTTTTGGGCTATCCATTTTAAACCTCTCATATGATCTCTACCACATCACCATGACCTTTGATCCTATGATGTCAAATGTTGCCAAACTCCGAAGTGTGTCATCCATATGTTCAAGAGAAGTCTTCCTGCCTACACATTTTCTGATCATCTTGGATTACTCTCATTCATTATGTTCCCATTTCATGTCGATTATGAAGGATTCATTATGAACTTCCTTTGGTAGATTGCTTCCTTTTGACTTCATCTCATTACCTAAGAAGTTGATTTAGAAACTCGTTTCCAGTACCTTAGAGATTGCATGCCTTAATGGAAAGTTCTTTGCACTCAACGATAGGTTCTCATCATTGGCCTTCGATCGGGTTATTTCATGGGTGTTCAACATCATGTTCCTTTATTCACACTCTGTGAATTGTGTTGCCAGTACCTTGAGAGCCATTGTCATTATTGGTGGTTTCTCTCGTGCTTGTTAATGGTTCACATCATTGACCGGTAATCAAGTGAATTCCCATCATGTTCAAATTCAACACATTCATTCACATGTTAGGATTTGTACTTTGATCAGGTCATTTAGAGCACAAGACCCTGGGCTAAGATTACATAAGTCCAAGTTGCGAGGTGATGTGACATGGTCATGTTAATATACATGTCTCTTTCAAATGGATGGCTACGACCATACCATGAGTTGTTCTATGTGGTCCTTCTCATTTTTGGATGATTGCGATCATACCTTGGTTTCATTATGATCCTTTCTACTGGATGGCTATGCCCATGCCTTGGATCCATTTACATGATCATTCTCTAGATGGCTGCATCCATACCACGATTCATGTATCATTATTTAGAGTTTTTAGTGATGCATATGTATATATGCTTTGTTGAAAATGGCAACAAGAAATGATAAAAATAGAATCCAGAATATTCCAATTTTAATTTTTCCTTGAATTAAAATCAAATTTAGTCTCACCAGCTGCTTGGAATTAATTAATTAATTAATTATGGATATTAGTTGGATAAATTCAAGTTAAAAGTCTTTCTTAAGTCATGCAACAATTATCTGTTACATTAAGGAGATTATTCCTTAATTAAGGAGATAAGATTGAGTTATATTTGAGTTTTAATTAGTTACCTCAGTTTACTGAGTTAAGTCTAGTTAAATTAGTTCCAAACTATTTGAGGAACTAATTGTGAGTTATCAGTTAGTTGATGCATGCATGCACTCAACCAATGTACTCCAGATAACTGAAGATTGCCTCATTAGAAACTCATGTATGTCTATTCTGAGAAAGACCCAGTTGAGCTAAATGTCAAGGATAATGTACTATTAGTTGCATGTGTTTTCCTATAAAGGAAACTCATGCATGTAGTCAAGGTAAGGTTCCTTGAGGATTGCACAGTTTTGACAGTGTGTTAGAGTAGTGTGTGAGAGAAGTGTTCCACTGGGTGAAGGAATCATTCCAGAGGAACTGTGCAAGGAAATAGGAGCTTGGAGGGTAGAGGAGAAGGCTTGTGAGAAAATTGATTGTCTGTGAGCATCCAGGAGGATTGTACTGAGAGATGGCTAGTTGTGAGAGCTAAGGATTTGTATAATTATGATGTATTTCCACCTTGTATGATAATACAGATAGTGGGGGTTTTAGCTGAGGCTTTCCCCTGAGTATTTTTTGTGTTTCATGTGCATTGATTCTTCTTCTTTTGGTTATATGTGTTTAGCTCAATCTTGCTCAATAATTAAGCTTTCACAAATTGATAGTAGAAGTATATTACAATATTTTGTTTTGGTATATTGCATTATCAAGTTAATCTACAATCAGATTTTCTATAGTGGTCTCAAAGGTATATTTGTAAACAATTTGCAGAATTTCTACATGGTATCAGAGCTAGCTAATCTATAGAGAAATTTCTACATGGTATCAGAGCCAAGTTTATCGGAGTTATTAATAGTATACTGAGAAGAGAATTTGAAGTTTTAGTTTGGGTTTGTAGGTGAAAATCGAATTCATATCATACTTCAAGGTTGGCCAATGGCGTTATGTGGCTTGAGACTCGAGTATGCCTTGGAAGGCAGTTCAAATTACATAGCATGGAAAGATCACATGGAGGCCATATTAGAAGACAATGGCTTGAAGGATTTCATTGATCAAGAAATCCCAAAGCGAGGTTCAACTAATGCACAAGAGTTGGCTGAGTAGAAGAAGTGTGTGGCGAGGGCGAGATGGATCATCCTTGAGGGAGTTCGAGACCATATTGTCTTGAGTCTCCATGGGAAGGATACTCCATTTTCAATGTGGAAGACATTGAAGGACCTCTACTAGAACAATAACAACCAGAGGAAATTGGCGCTCAATGATAAGCTTCGAAGAATGAAGATGGAGAATGGCGATACTATTTCCACATATCTGAATAAGCTCACCACCTGTAGAGATGATCTTGGAAGTGTGGGAATAACTATTGTCGATGATGATATGGTGAGCCTCACTCTTCTTGGTCTTCCAAAGAGATGGAATAGCCACCAGGACTCTGTGAATGGAAGGGAGAAACTACCGGATTGGGAACAACTGTGGTTAGATCTCATGCAGGAGGAGATAAGGAGGAGCACATGAGATGGTTCTTCATCAAAGGATGATAATGAAGAAAATATGGTCTTAGCTAATAAGGCAAGGAAAGGGAAGGGGAAGGATTCCCATTCCAAATCAAATTCTTCTCATGGAGGGAAGAAGGGTGACAAGTCTAAAGTGAGATGCTTTAATTGTAACGAGATGGGACATTATGCGACTAATTGCCCATGGAAGAAGTCCAAGAAGGGATCCTCGGAAGGATTGGAAGGTGAGGCATTAGCCCCTCAGTTCAAAATGGACTTTACCCTCATTACATGCATGGTGTCATCAATGATGGGTTGTGTCTAGTATATTGGCAGTGGAGCCTCATTCCATATGATTGGTGATAAAATTTTATTCAGTGCCTTTGAGGAGAATGACCTCAAGATGTGCATAGAGATGGGTGATGACGAAAGGTATAGTGTTTTAAGAGCAGGCATGACTGCTTTTCAGAGGGAGATTGGACCTCCTATCACTTTGTGTTGGCCAGATAAATAGATCTTGCGGACAAGACCGATCTCCCTAGTATCAGAAGATAGTCTAGAAACAAGCAGACAAGCAAATCTATCTTTCTCTAAACATATGTGATTCATAAATAAAAACTATAGAGGTGTTTAGACCCTACCTCAAGTCCAACACTAGTTTGAAGCAACCATCCTTCAAACGTCCGAAAGAGTTTCCTTTTGAGAACCTACAATCACAAACAAGCAAACATCAAATAGAACCTGCATATCTAATATCATAAATCATGTCCATTATGGTGATCAAGGAATCCATAAAATAAACCATAAAACAACAGCTTATTGAGAAAAACAAACTTGTTTGTATTAACTTTGAAGTAGAAGAACCTTACAACCTTTTCAACCTTGATGTTGCACAAGCTCTTCCCAGGGTCCAAAACAAGAATCTCCTTTACTTTGAAAAGCCTTACACTCTTCCAAATGAGATCAAAGAGGTATGTAATCTCTCCTCCTAAAAGCTCAATTAGGAAGACTAAGTTCCAGCAACATTTCACCTCAAAAATATTTAGCTTTCAACCTCCCCAGTAACCAACCCAATACTTCATTTTATAGTACAGAGGAAGGAGGCTATAGGTCCACCTATGAAGGGATAGAGTCCTCCTTCAAAGGGATAAGCTCCTCACATCAAGGGGTTAGCTCCTTAAGGCATGAGATGCATGAACCTTAAGGGAGCGAACTTGCCACCTCAAGATTCCTTCCAAAAGCTTCTAGAAATGACTCAAAGTGAGTTTTTAAGGATATACTTGTGCCTTTATAACTTTTATAGGGGTCCACACCCATAACACAGAGACAAAGAGGTCAGGTACATAGGAGACATGACCATTAGGCGCAAGACCGCAGGTAATGCTAAGAGAGTGCGGAACTAGAGTTTTAGAGACTTTTGAGGGCTTTCTCTCATTTTCAAGGCTTGATATGAAGAACTGAGGCTTAAGACTTGCAAAGGAGGAAAGTATGAGTGGTAATGGACTCACACAGATTGTAGAATGTCAAGGTGACAATTTTTTGTGCAACAAATTGCCCCCTAAAGTGCGAAGTCTGTAATAGATGAAGATATAGTTTGTCATCTATAAAGAGTGAAGTACTTTATCATTTCAAGGATCATCCTGTGGACATCCCAGACAGAACCTGTAAAAACATTTAATGCAATATA
>APFE030452898.1:17428-38814 GCA_000404065.3 Pinus taeda | reverse complement strand
TATGTGAATATATCATCGCTGAGGTAGGCATTCCCATACTCAGATTAAAACTGACTAAACTGTTCTGATACATGAATGATTTTGTAATACATCAAGAGTGTAGACATATGTAGACACAGTATGGGCACAACCATATGTTTATGAATAGTCCACTGTATAATGAATAACAAAATTCTTCGTAGCCTAGATGGTAGAAACTAGATCCAGGGTCTTGATTTCTGCTTCCTGAACTAGTACGATTCTATCCATGTGAATGAATGTGTCGAAGTCGAACATGGTAGAAACCACTTGATTACCAGTCAATGATGTGAACTGTTAACAAGTGTGAGAGAAACCATCAGTAATGTCAATGGCTCTCAAAGTACTCAGTACAATCCATGAAATGTGAATAAATGAGCTAATGTCGAACATGTCATAGAATCCTTTGATCGAAGGTCAATGATGCAACCTATCATCGAAAGCGAGAAACATGCCATTAGGGCATGCAGATTCCAAGGTACTGACGATTTCTAGATCATATTTCTAGATAATGAGCTGAAGTCAATAGAAAGTGATCTGTCGTAGACAAGCCCACAACACGAAATCATAGATCAAGTTTTGAAGAAATGTATTGGCAAGGACAGACTCAAGGATGGTCAAAATGGATGACATATATTTTGCAGATGAATGGTTTGTTTGAACTGACCTCTTGAACACATAATGACACTGAAGATGGTTTGGTGACAATTGACCCAAAGCTAATACCCAGAAACCGGCTGAAGACTTTCAATATGACTTGATTAACTGTTAGGCAAAGGATTTCCCAACCCAGGTGAACAAAAATGTCGTGTTCAAGAGTGGTTAACTGCTTTTCTGAAATACAAAGTGTAACAAACAGGTTCATTTTTATCTCTTTTCCCCCACCATTTCTGGCAAGTACCTCTTTATTTTTGACAAGGTTGAGGGGGATAACATTTGCTTGTTTATAAGCTCATGCTTCAGATGAGTCCAACTTAGTTTAAAATTTGAACCCTAAGAAGGAGTGGTTCGTTCCTGTTTAAAATTGAACAGGTCCTTTACTGTTACATTTTAACAAGTCCAGTATAGGAAAAACTCGGTGTTTTTCAATTTTAGGGAGTCAGAAGAAAAACTTAATAAAACTCCATGGGTGTCCTTTTTCGTAAATTTGTGTCCCCCAAGCCCGAAAAAGTATAAAATAATACTTGAGAGAACTGCTTGACCATTACGATCAAGGGGTAATTTTCATAATTAGTGGCTCCGATCTGAAAAAGTAAAAAAGCAATTGAAGACACGTCGTTTTATATCGGACTTGAAATGACAAAAGTCTGGCGATCTTTTCATGTTTATACGGCCAGAAAAGAGCTGTAAGTGGACCACCTTTTTACTTATGTTTAACGAGTTTAAAAGGGTAAAAACTCGGCAATATTTTCATATTTTATGAGTCAGAAAAGAGCTTAAATAGGACTCCAATGTTTCGCTTTTTCGTAAATTTTGAATGAGTCTGAAAAAGTGAAAAAGTATTCTCTTTGTTGAAAATGATCAATTTTCCCCGAAAAATCCAATATTCTCCACAAAAACTCAAAGCATTACTCATACCTGTTTAAGATAAATAAAAATGTATCAAAAAGTTCCCTTTTTAAATTGAAAAATAAATAGATTAAAAATTCATTTATTCAAAAAAGCTTATAAAAAGGGCTTTTGTAAATTCATTTTTACCATTTGATTTCAGAGTGAGAAGTGAGAGCTTTTGGGTAAGAAACTTCCTGTGAAGATTGCGGAAAATCCATCCATTGGAATCAAAAACTGTAAGCTCTAGGTAATCCACATCATCCTTATCTTGCATTTCAACTGTTTACATTTCATTTTTAGGCTTTAAAATTGATTTTTTAAGGAGAATTTGGTTTAGAAAATCACTAGCGAGGGTCCGCAGGTGCAACATGCGGCCCCTGCGGACCCCGACTTTTTTTCTACAAAGGAAAAAGTCGTGGGTCTACACCTATTGCTTATGACACATGCGGACCTCCACATTGTCCATAACCAGTGGGTGCAGACCCTGCGAAATGGATTTTAAAAATTCAAATTTCTCTATTTCCACCCAAAATTTTTTGAACTAAATTATTCTAATATGTCATTTTTGCATTATAGGACATACAAAATTCTTGTTTGGTGGGAATGCGAGCATGAGGATGTGGATCTTACCACAACAAATCATCCACCCACAATACGGGCATTGAAAGCATGCAGACTGTTTAAGTTCTAGGCCATACCAGGCATGAGGACCTAAGTAGACTTCTTGTAATGACTGGTAGACAGATGGAACATACAAGATCGATGTTTCATTATTGGTGGCCACCGGCTCGAAATTGAGCTAGAGGACATATATTTCTTGACTGGTTTTCCCAAGCGAGGCGAACGATTATCTCTTTTTCGGACTAGGCCAAGTGGCCAGTTTGTCGCTAGTCTCCGATTGGAGTTTTGCAATGATCAAACAAAGGACAAATGAATTGATATTAAAACTATCGACCATCCTGAAATTAAGGTTATTGCATTCACTGTCACCAGACTATGTGGGAGTGCAGCATTTCATGTAGCTACCGAATCCCAGATGCAAATGACAGTAGACTATTATGGAGGTACCATCTTCAAGGTACCATCTTCAACTGGTGCGAGGCTGTGTTGGCGAATGTAAAAGGCCAACTAACTAGAGCAAAGAACGAACAAATAAAAAAACTTTGGATATGGTTTCCTCATAGTGAGTTTTGGTCTAGAGAGGGTCCCTATGTTGGTCCCACAACAGCTTTCTGTTGAGGCTGGTCTTCCTCAAGAGCCTAGGATAATGCGTTGGGTTGCAGTGATGGCCCGTCATCCTAAGGAGGGTTCAGAGGTTGTTTGATTTCCGCCTGAGTATTTTCGTTGGTTGAGGAACCAACTTTTTGTGATTCAGGATTTTCTATATGCGGGGATGGATTATCGCGGTGACCTAGACATGATTCTTCCACCAGGAGAGGAGTGGGATGATTCAGGTAAAATCAATTTCAACACTTTCTAAGTTTTAACTATATATATATATATATATATTTTTTAAATCATCTAAAACTGAAAATAAAAAATTTTAAATGTAGATGTGGATCCACGATGACCAACCACTCTCCAGCCTTATGAGAGGAGACACTCAGCTGCAGCAGTACTAGCCCCACAGGACCAATCTACAGAGATCTTGACCGATTTGGAGAATCATCTAGAGCATTTGATAGTAGATATTCGAGAGACTAGCATAGATGATATTCCACTTAGGTTACAACGATATGTGATTGGGGTCCCAGGACCTTTTAGGAGGTTCCTTTGTAGGGTGGCCCGAGCAGTGGTTTCTTATCATGATCATCACCAGGGATAGGATGATCGCTTTTGTAGACTCACATGACATTTTTGTCTTTTTATACTATCATTTTGCTGATCATAAGGTGTTTTTCAACTTATGATCAAAGACTATTTATATTTTGAAAAACTTCTATGCTATGATATATCACTATTACTGGCTATCTTGTGTAACCTGTTATTGAATTTGTTTTAAATTTACTGTTTTGATTATTGCAAATGTCTATTTATCATACGAGAAGAAACTGCATCTGTTAATGTATTTAAATGTCTTGGAATATGCTGATATTCAATATAATCAAATTCACATTCCAAGAGACAAACTCTCAAAAATAATCTTAATAACACTGGATTTCTAATGGCATAAACCCTGTTAAGCTGTAATACAACGAGTTCAGAATATAACCTAACAATCAAACTCCAAATCCCAAATGAGATGGATTTAGATAATAACTCAATCACTACACTATACTCTGCAATTTTATTTGTTGTTTGACCGAGGCTTAGCCCATGCATAGATACTAACTCATTAGAGGGTGAATAGATAACCCAAGCTGCGGAAGAAATGTTCTGTGTACTATGACAAGCACCATCAACAAAACCAATGTATGTTTGAAGAGACGTCGACCTCTGTAATATCAAGATTAAAATCAAGATAAGTAGGAACAATGATAGAAGCACTCTCTAAACTAGGCACACTTTTCTAATCTAAAACACACAAGCTATAAAGAAACTAATCTAACAAAAAACTCCACACCAAAATTTAAGCATAATATCTCTTCAGGTAAAGCCCATTTCTAGGTTTACCTAAAGAGACACCATCAAAATATACCAATTCATAGGCCCCTTTTTCCAGCTTTCGCTTAACAATATAAGGACCATGCCACATAGGTACAAATTTTCCAGCCCCTAGCTTATCATTTGCTTGATCATATAATAAAACTAGGTCTCCTTCCAAAAAATTACGAGGTGTAACATTTCGGTTGTACTGAGCTTTTATTTGTTTCGCATGAGCCTCGTTTGCTAATGCAGCATTGCGTCGATTCTCATCTAGTTGAGATAAGTACAAAAAACATTTCTCCTCTTCAAAAGTGGCTAGGAGTAATTCTATGGCTAATTGTAATGATGGAATTTCGCATTCAATGGGTAACATTGCTTCCAAACCGTAGACCAGTTGAAAAGGAGTGAAACTAGTTGATGTTTTCACTGAGGTTCGATATGCCCAAAGTGCTAAAAATAACATGTTATGCCAATTCGACCTATGAATACCAATGATTCGTTGGATCATAGTGACTAGAACTTTATTGATAGCTTCAACCAGACCATTAGCTTGTGGGTAATATGGAGTAGAACTATCGTGACGTAGGCGAAGTTGATCTGTCAGTTCAGTCATCATGATGTTTCGAAAATGACTTCCATGATTAGTACTAATAGCTTGAGGAACACCGAGTCTAGCAATTATATGATTGAAAATGAAAGTTGCAACAGTTTTTCCGTTTTCCGAAAATGTAGGCATCACCTTGGCCCACTTAGTAAAATAATCTACCACTAGAATGATATACGCATGCCCCTTGGCCAAGTGAGGGTTACATCTAATAAGTCAATACCCCACTTTGCAAAAGGACCGACAACAATTATAGGGTGGAGAGGAGAGGGTGGATCACACATCTTACGATAAAAAATTTGACAATTGTGGCATTTCTGGACTACATAGATACAATCTTTGAATAAGGATGGCCAGAAATAACTAGTGAGCAATATCTTTTGGGCTATGGTATACCTAGACATATGACCGCCACATGCTCTAGAGTGACAGTCATTCAGAACCTTTTTAGCTTCTTCATGAATTAGAAAACATCGGAAAACAAAATCCGCCCCTCGACGATAGAGTGTATCACCAATAATATTGTATTGTTGGGATTGGAAACGTATTTTCCGTTGTTGTGATCGTGAGATTTCAAGCCAAAAATATTGGGTTTGGAGATAAACAATAATATCTCCATACCATGGATCAAAAGTACTGATAACAAACAAGGATTCATTCGCAATGGGCTCTTCCGCCACAGTTTCAGTATAGTACGCAGGAAATCACACATCAGTTCCGCAAAAACCAAAGATTTCTTTGCCTTGGATTTTTCAAATTCCAAGTCAAATTATTGCAGGATAACTATCCATTTGGAATACTTCCCCGTAGCAATTGTTTGTTCAAAATATGCATCATAGGGTTACAGTCACAAATTACTATGGTTTTGCGTGATAAGATGTAGTGACGAAATCTTTGGACAACTTGAACAGCTGCTAAGGCCAATTTCTCCACATGTGAATATTTAATCTTAGTCGGATGCAGTGTTCGACTAAGATAGTAAATCACATGTTCATTCTTGAATTCATCTTCCTGAATTAAAACCATCCCAATTGTGGAATGAGAAGCAGCGAGGTACAAAAAGTAATCCTGGCTGTAATTGGGAGGATGTAGTAACGACGCATGGGTTAACGCATGTTTAAGTGCATAAAAAGGTTTGTTAGCTATCTCATCCCAAAATAATGGAGTATTCTATTTCAACAACCTGGTAAAACCTTTTGTTATCTTGGCGTAGTTAGGAATGAAACAACGTAAAACTTTTGCTTTCCCTTGCAAACTTTGGAGTTGGTGAAGAGTCGAAGGAGGAGGTAATTTGATGATAGCTTCAACCTTCGAGGGATCGACACGAATGCTAGCTTTTGAAACGACAAATCCCAGTAAATGACCTGTTTCTACACAGAATACACGTTTGTGTGGATTCAGCCTAATTTGATAATGCCTACATCTCATAAAGATAGCTCATAAATGAGTGAGATGTTTGGCTCTATGTAATGAATGGGCAAATAAATCATCGAGATAAGGCTGCACAATGTGCTTGATGTCATGAAATGCATAGGACATAGCCCTTTGAAAAGTTTCTCTAGCTTTCTTCAATCCAAAAGGTAATTTTCAATAAGCAAATGTCCCCCATGGACAAATGAAAGTCGTTTTAGGTTGATCAACAGGGAGTATGTTGATTTGATTATAACTAGAAAAGCCATCCATAAAGGAGAACATTTCACTACTGGCACAATCATCAATAATTTGATTGATATAGGGGGTTGGATAATTGTCCTTAAGAAAAGCTCGATTAATATCCTTATAGTCGATACATATTCTTATCGTTCCTTGCTTTTTGTTAATAGGAACAATATTCGATACCTAATTTGTTAAAGGAATTGGATAAATGAACCCTACACAAAGTAATTTCTCAACTTCAGCTTTAATAGCAGCGACTTTTCTCAGATGTATCTGACGCAAACGTTGCCAGACAGGTTTAGCATCTGGGTAAGTTTTAATTTCATGGACAACAATTGATGGATTGATTCCTGGCATTTCTTCATATGACCAGGCAAACACATCGCAGAATTCTTGAAATAGGGCTTTATAAGTTTGGATTTCATCATCCATATAGGAAGTACCTATATGAATGTTTTCAATAATTCCAGGTTTAACTGAAATGTCAATAGGAACCGTTTGAGAGATATTTCCCAAATTTAACTTAGAATCAAGATGTTGCAATGGATTCTATGGTTCTTTGACATAGTCAGTAGTAAAAATAGATGAAAAATCATTTTGAAAATGATCAAGCTCAGGTAAAAACAAAGATCGATGATGAAGATTTTCCCATGGTAAATCATCAATAGACAAAAGTTCACGAATCTACTCATCTGTATGAATATGATCAGAAAATGTTGTTGAAGCTAAGGTTGATATCGAAAGTGATTCCCCATGGACCACATTCATTGGATCAGTTTCGGTTGAACAAGAGTTAGAAAACAACTATACAACCTGATATGCAATTTCAAAGGGACTCAAAGGCATCACGTTACCAAATGAATCCACCTCAGCATCGAAAGGTATGATCCAAGGATCATCAAAAGAAATAATTTTCAACGAAATCATATGAATAGTTGCAATAGAAGGCGATACATTAGGAGGAGGGAAGGAAAAAGTTCCTAGTAAACCAAAATTTTTAATCAAACCTACCCCAACATCCTTGTAAGGGATAGTTGTTTTACCGACATGCTGAATACTATCTGAAGAGGCTGGGTTAGATGAAAAATAAGTCAGCTGGTCTATCGTAATGATCTTTCCATTATGAGGAAACTTGGTAAGATGAAAGACCAATGAAACAATAACAGTCATAGCGTAAGACCAACTGCAACCCAAGAGAAGGTTGTAATCTAGAGGGGCATCAACCACTTCCACATCTAGATTTACAATTTTGCCTTCGACCCCTATAGGTGAATCCTGCAAAATGCCAAAAGGATGGACTCTCAACCATTAAAAGCCTTTAGAATCGTCGGAGAATAATTGAGTGTGGGTGAACGAAGTGATCTCCATTATTGGATCGACATAATACATGTAGAAGCTCCCTGATCAATCATAGTCCGAAAGCAAGGTTTGTTTTTGACTAACACTAGAATCTAGAAAGCCATTTGATGAGGTAGGAAGGGTGTACTATTCTCTAAATCGAATATTATTAGGTTTGAATCCTGAATATCAACAGCTCCAATAGCAGAAAATAGTAATTTACACTGTGCTAGGCATGATTGCAACACTTCCAAAGACGACATTGCTGAAGGGGAAATAGCTAAGTCTTCAACAATGTTATAATTCTGAGTAGCTCTCGCATGTGGATTGAAAGATGATTTCCAAAGTATACCTTTAGCAGGCAGTTTGATTACTAAGTTAGGGTTAGGTTTCTTGATCTGTAGCAGATCAGAACCAGGAGGAGTTGTAGTTGATGGGTTTGAACTAGAAGATTCTGCTTCTTTACCACCAACAGGATTTTTACTACCATAATATTGTGATGGCATCGCAATCCTGACCTGAGACATCATCATAATGGGTTCTTTTGAGGCATTTGAAGATGAACCAATCATCTTGCTATCTTGATTAGGAAAAGGATTCTTCAAGACAGCATGCGTTTGAGAACCTTTGACGATTTTCGAAACCTCTGCTTGATGTGGGCAATGTTTAGTAAAATGATCCTCGTTACAAATGAGACAAGGATAGCGAGGTTTACGTTTCTCATCAGTAGATTCATTTTTATCTGTTTTCTCTTTTGAGTTTTGTTTGTTTTTCTTCTTCCCCTTCTTTTTACCACCGAATTTTGTTTTGGTTGTAGATGATTCTATGACATGGATATTGGCAGGAATTTCAGTGGAAGAGTCTTCTGTCGAGGAATCTGGTAAAGTTATAATAGGAGAATAATTCTTTGAAGATTTCTTCTTGCTTTTAGTACTAACTGAACCAATCATACCATTAGCAGCATGAGACCCTGAAGGAGCTGCAGTTATTTGTCTGTGTTTTGGAAGATTGGGGATTTTTTCATGTAAAGTACTTGACTACGTATATACGAGGTCAAGGTACTGAGCCTGAGAAATTACTTGCTCTTTAGTAACAACTCCTGCCTTAGCTACATCTTCAATGATTTTAGGTAATAATGATTTTACGAACCATTACACTAAAATTTGATCCAGAATGAAAACTTTCACCAAACGCCGTCTACGCCGCCATTCATGAATATGATCAGAAATATATGTGGACGTGGATTGTTTTAATGAAGTTAACAATTCCATGCCATTGTTGTATCTGACAGGAAACTGAAAATGAGTTAAGAAAGAGGTCGCTAACTGACTAAAATTATAAGAAGAGCCTCGTGTTAACTCAATGTACCATTTGGCAACAAGACCAATTAGAGTTCATTGAAAAAGACGTAAGCAAATTGAATCATCAATGATGGAATTAGATGCACAGCAGAGGTGATAAGTCATCACATGATTTGACGGATCTTCTCTTGACTTACCTTCGAACTTCGAGATATCACTGGGAAACTTATTAGGCATTGGTGGCCAATATGGAAGATAGTAAATCAGATCATTCATAAGGCGTGACAAATCAGGTAAATCCAAAGTTGCAATAAATGGTAACTGACGGTTAGGGTCGTGAAAACCTTGGGTAACAAGACTAGCCCTAGGAGGAGGATATCTAGGATAACTTGGAATTGGATTTGCATTAGGAATATTATAACCTCCTGGGAAACCAAGATTAACCAAACCAAACTGGGGTTGTTAAGGCTGTTGATAAGTATAGTTAGGGTACGGTTGATACTGATAGACTAGGTTTTGTACAGTAGGACCGAATTGGTACTATCCATGGTACGGTTGATAAGTGATTTGCGGTTGACTTGTGACAACTATAATTGGACTAGCTTGTCCTACATGCATCTGGACCGAAGTCTGAACTGTAGGTCCTGACTATGGTAAAGAGGCTTGAGGAGTTTGTACTAATGCAAGAACAGTAGAAACTGGAGCTATCGATACTCTAGAAACATGTGTGGTAGGTTGAACAGAAGCTGCAATAGTTGCAGCAGCAGTTTGAGGTGGAGTTCGAGGTGAACTAGGCCCAGACTGCTGAACTACACCAGGTGAAAAAGTTTGAATAGTAGGCTGGACAGGTTGCTAGGTTAAACCAAAAACCAAAGGTTGTCTAGGTTGACTTGATAACTGCACATTAGGTTGCATAGTTTGTTGAATTTGAGATGGTTCCCACACCATATTCATTCCGGGTATGGACCCATAAAAGGTTGAGCATATGGAGAATCATAACCGAGTTGAGCATAGGGCTGATAATTAAGCGACACATTTCTAGTTCCTTATACAAATGGTTGACCAGAAGGTGGTTGGAAAGCTTGAGTTGGGTACTGACCTTGAGGTTGATAACCCTGAGGCACGTATTGAAACTGGGGTTGACCTTGAGGTATGTATTGAAACTGGGGTTCACCTTGAGGTATGTACTAAGTCTGGGGTTGACCTTGAGGTATGTACTGTCCCGAAGGTATGTACTGTCCTTGAGGTTGCCCCCCAAGCAGTAACTGATTACCTTGAGGTTTCCCCCCAAGCAGTAATTGACTACCTTGAGGTTGGCCCCCAGGTGGTAACTGACTACCTTAAGGTTGTCCTCCAGGCAGTAACTGATTACCTTGGGGTTGCCCCCAGGTGGTAATTGACTACCTTGAGGTTGTGGATTTGGAATACTACTAGACATCATAAGGATTTCTTCTGTGCTCAACGTTTGAGTTCCGTTATTACCAGTTGATAACTCATGTCCGATTGGTTGAGGTGATGCTCCTGAAAAAGTACCAGTGAGTGACTCGTACCCTGAAGGAACAGAAGGACCACCATATAAAAATGTTTCTGGTGTTTGGGAAAACATAGATGACTGTCTCGACATATTCAATGGAGGATAATAACCTTTGGGTGTTGGATGAAAAGGAATTCGAGGTGGTGAAAAACTAAGACCGGGTTTTCTAAAAAATTTGTCAATGATACGTACCAAGCATCACTCCTAAAAGGACTGTAGAAAATTGATTCATGCTCCCTAAGTTCTAAAGTTGGTTGATTTTCAAGGAGAGTTATATCTTTCTCCGGACTAACAAGTTCTTCAATAGAAATGAGTCTAGAAGGAAGCTTTTGGGTAATGATATTTCCTACCCTGAGTGAACCAGGACCACTAGAAGTTGGAGAAGCAAATCCTGAAGATGGAGTAGCAGCAGGTTCAGTTTCAAGCTCAGAAATTTCAGGTTCTTCAACTAATTCACTGGTAGGAGAAATACTACCAGTAACTTCGGAAAATGAAATTGGTTTAGAAATATACTCTATTGCTTGAACTTGATAATTAGGATGAACAATTAAGGAAGACTCTCTGGCTTTTGGTAACCCAAATCTACTATCAGTAGGTGATACAAGAGCTCGTAGCCCTTCAAGCTGGCTTGGTGTATACTCAGTAGGTTGTCCCGAAGTATACACCCTGGAGAGTGATCAACTATCTTGATATGCCAACTAGAATAAAATGAAAAAAGGATAAGGTTTGATCCCTCACGGGGCTTGGTAGATTGAGAGTAAAGATGGATCTATGTTGGTTTATTTAGAAGTATGAATAGTTGTTATTATATCACTATGTTTAATATAGATAATAAATAAGTAATATACTATTTAGTGTGGTAGATAAAATGATAGAGATATTATGTAATCTAATGTCATGTATTGTAATTGCTAATTATTTACTATTTTTCAAAGATTAGTGTTGTATTTATCTAAAAAAAATTGGTAAGTTGTTGAACTACTGATTTTCTCTAAAGCTACTTTGAACTTTTTTATGGTCAATAATTTTCTTCTCCAAAGTTTGCCTAGGCTAAATCTTCTCCTATTCCGGGATTTTTTGTTCAAGTAAAAATAAGAAAACTGCTTTTGTTTATTTTAATTTTAAATAATTTTAGATTCATATATAAATTTGATTAGAATTCCATTATGACTTTTCCCTATGTTTGAAATTGTGAACAATGTGCTATTTGTTAGTTGAAACTAAGCCCTAGCCAATAGATATAAAATTGTAAATAGTGGGCGAAGCCCTACCCAATAGATCTAAAATTGTAAATAGTGGGTTGCTTATTAGTTGAAACGAAGCCCTAGCGCTTCACAATGCGGCTACTAGTATCTGAATCTATGAAGAAAATAATAGAAAACTTTCGTTTAATAACGAGCATGGAAAAATAAAGAGGGTGATTTCCCGTCCATTTTTTACGAATCAATGAAAGAACGATGCCACTTTCACATTTGACAATCCTTAGCAAAGTAGCCTTTGAGAGAAATAAGTTCTTAAATGGTCGTTTGCAATGGATAGCATTGCAAGGCACAAATTAGTGGAAGTTACATTCACACTCCCTCCCAAACACCACTTAACATGAAAGTATGCATAGCTTAGCCATATAAGAGAACATTAAGTATGTATAGCTTAGCAATATAGCTTTATATATGGAGTGATATATATATATGGAGTGATATATATATATACCAAATGGGTTAAAAACCATGCTTTGAAATTCACAAAACCCATTGCCTTCCACCTTATATATGGAGTGAGACTTATATATGGAAATTTTCTTTTGACAATAATTATTTTGAGAATGTTTATATCTTGAGTTACATTCTAAGTCTTTCCACGACCCAAGTTTAAAGAAATATTATTACATTTGGTTCTCCACATGTATTATCAATGAGGACCGCAAGCAGTGAAATCCTTGCTTGTAAGTGTGTGCCATTAATTGTTTGTAGTTCAAAGACATGATCAATCCACATTTGGTAGAAATATAATTCCGAGCAACGTTAAATGATCATACATTAAGTAAAAGTTGATATAAGTGAATAGTTCAGAGATGATAAAGGAATATAATGAAAACTTTCAATGGAATTGTTTCCTATTAAGATATAATTGAATCCCTTAATCTCGCTTACACGTTTTTCACTTCTTCCTTCATAAGCCTCGATATTTATGTCACGTCTCACAATAACCATTGTTTCCTTACACATGAGTTTGGCGTGGGAACTTCTGAATTGTGGATTCTACCATGTCCTTGGAGGATATTTGAAGGCATTTCAACGAGAACTAAAACTTTGATAGGAATTATTAGTTGTATAAAAATATTTATTGATAATTGTGTTTTAAAAATTATTTATGAACTTACCATAATTGTATGCTCTTTCTGGTAAATATATCCTTTCTCTAGTGTACCATAAGGTAGTTGTAGCATGTTATATATCGAAAGGGAAAAAAAAAAGAGTTTACATTTATCTTGAATCAAATTTTAATTAAACTATCAAAACAAACATAATGTTGAGGTGAATGTTAAGAGGGTGAAAAAATGTTATTTTCATTAGGTTTTGATTATATAAACCATGACTCCTCGACTAATGGAGTGCAATGAGAGATAGTGTATAATAAATAGGATAAATGGGGCACCCCTAGCTTTGGTTCCTTTTTAACCATTTGATCATGCCAACATCCTTGCCTAGCCGTTTGATGGGGCTAACATCCCTTCCTAAGAATTGAAATGCAATGAAACATGCCATTTATTACATTAGTTGCACCTCTATCACAGGTTAAAATATTATAAAGTGAAATTATAGCCTCGAATGTGCCAATATGAAAGCCACCACATTACATGTGCATGCCTATAAAAAGAAACGAAACCCACCTTCATGCATGTATTACACTTTGCATGCCCACTACAAACAAGGAAATTGACACAATAGTATATGTTGGGGCTGTCCAACCTTCATAGAGGAAGGTGTATAGTAACGTTGCGGTGGCATAAATGATGACTACTTTCACATGATGACATAAATGATGATTTCTTTCATGAGTATAGACTACATAAACGATTGTGAGGTACTATGCTACTAGGCATGCGTCTTCAATTTGGAATATGTTTATCAAACTTGGGCTCTCTTATTTTTTATGTAGCATATTCTTTCTATAGTAGGTAGGTTATAAAACAAGCTAGATAGGATCTGGAATTATTCTATCATAATGAATCGAACCCCTATGAAAGATAGGCTAGAGTGCTGAAACTAAGGAGGAATGAGTTACTTTCATTTGATCACTGTAGCAACTGGCTATACTAGATATTATGCTCTTGCCTCTAATTGTGCATGCCCCACCAACAAAGGAAAATATAGATGCAGCCCCAACTTCCCTGATAGGGGGTAGAGCGAATCGTTAAGTGAGTACCTCATTTTGTTCCCTCAGTTTCATGCTTTCCTCTCCCCAAGTGGAACAATTGATGTTAATGAGTATTTTCACTGTGGGGATTTGTCTTTCTTACACCATGGGAAGTTAAAAAACATGGTGTCGGGCTTTGAGGCCTAGGTTACTAGCCCAACACCTAAATGTGAACATAATTTTTAGATAATTACAACACTAAAAGGGTTGGTAATTTCATAGATAAAGCAGTTGGTACTTACCTAAGGTTTTGGATCGAAAACATTTGAAAAGAAATCTGTGGACCTGGTTCATTGAATTAAAAGAATACTTGAAACCTTCTATTATCCAAAAATTACTCGTTGAAAAGTACTGATTTTCATCATGGGTTTTTCTAGTGTTGTTGTTCTTTCTTTTATCATGGCCTTTGAGGGGCACTGAAGTCTTTGTAGGTCGTATCTTGGCTGAATGTCCATTATCATATGTGATGGAGATGTATCCAACAAAGATCTCCAAGGAAATATTCATAGCTGCATTTACTTCTCGAAATAACCAAAGCTTCCTTATCTCTTCCCATCCAAAGGTATGATGCATACTTTTCTTTCTTTTAAACCTAATACTTGTATTTACTAAAAAGGATTGATGCAATTATTATACAGATCACTTGATAATGGTCAATTCATTTGTCTTACAGTATGATTTTTTTTGGTGTGTGTAGACTTTCCCTAGACTCATGGAAAATGGAGTGGTAGTACTAGATATGAGAGTAGATTCATATCTACCCACACTTGCTTCACTAGTTCTTGACCATGTTAATTTCTATCTCTACAACCAGAGCCCTGCAAAGGTATTTACACCTTGAATTTCTATATATTGCATTCCAACACAAGGTTACATGATTTTATTAGATTTATGTGTGGAAATATAGTGGGATGAGACCATGTTGCCCTTCGAGGAATAGTTTCATAGCTTTTCTTTCCATATTCCATGATTTCTACAGAGGAATAATATGTTTCCACCCCGCTCTGCCTATTTTACTTGTTACCACAGGATGTCAACCTGCATGATCTGTTGTAACTCCAACGCCATTTCCAGTCTCGGTGGAGCTCCTGAATTTGTTTGAGGAGAGTTATGGAAGTATCAAACAATTTTGTGCCATGTTAATGAAGGAAAAAAAGTTCTCTGTTTTAGCTTGCTTCCTTTGAGAACAAGTCTTCTACAAGTAATGTATAGGAAGGAGAGTTATCTTTCTTCCACGTAGCTTATTGGTAATGCCCCGACACAATAGACCTACCTCTATCTAGCTAGCAAGCTTAGTAAGAAAACCAGGTCACCCAATCTGCCAAGCAAGGAACCCGATGATATAATCACATAAATATAGTACTGATGCTTCGTTCTCACCAACCCAAATACAACACTAACCACCTTGGAGACTGCTCTCAAAAGACTCAAATCCAAGATCATTCATTGCTCAACTTTTAGAAAAATAGAAAATCATTGTAGCAAATAAAAAAACATTATAATATACTACCTCATTAATAAGTATTAACCACTACCTCATTGTATTGAACTTGCAGAAAAGGAACTATTGAGATGCAGAAAGAAAGCGGGTGAAATTGTATTTGGTTTTTTGAAACGTACCTAGAACTGAGTGAACGTTCAAGAACCTCAACAATAACATTCCTTGTTTTTGTCCCCTATACCTGCTTTTGTTTTCTCCTGTCCTCTTTACCAATAGGTATCTTAGCCCATCTTAGTAAGGCACTTTCAGTGATACACAAAAACTAGAAAAATAGGTACAAGCGAAGAACTATAAATAAGTAACATGTCCAATAATAGGTACTACACATGGAAGAGTAGGATTGTCGTAAAATAACATGTGCAATCGATGGCATCTAGCCTTAGGGATTAAAGAACTTTGGATATAAATAAGTTGTCACTACATACAAAAACTTTGGATATAAATGAGTAGTCACAATGTAAAACATTCTTGAACTTTGGATAAATATGACTTAGTCACAATATTTCACATTGTGATGAACGAAGCCTGTAATAAGAGGTCGATTTCCTTCAACAAAAATGTTTCGTTAAAATTTGGATGAATAAAGATGAGCACTATAAAACTTTGGTTAGAAAATGACAGTCAACAACTCAATTAACTATCTATAAATGATCACCCAATCATTATAGTCATGTTGAAGGCATAAATGATCTACCGATTGTTATAGTCATGTTGAAGGGAGGGACTAATAAGGGGATTAAATTTGATTTAAGGGAAAACACATTTAAATAATGATGGTGTTGTAAAATCAAAATTTGGTGGTAATTATATTGAGTAAAAATTTGAATTTCTAAGGGATTTTGGAAATATAAAATGTACATTTTTGGGTGGAAGAGATGTTGTAATGTCATGTACTGTAAACATTTGGACTCAATAAAATTACATAAAGTAAAATTAAATAAAAAGATTAATGCAGGTAACCTAAACATTTAAACTTAAAAGTATTCATGTGGAATATTTTTTATTTAAAGGAGGAAATTAAACCAACTTAGACCCATGTTACCTCCAAATCTAACAAGCTAAAGGGATCAAATCTATTTTGACTATAAAAAATATTTGTATCTTAAGAGATTTGATCCCTTTGGGTGCTTGGTAGATCCGAAGTTAGGATGTATCTAGGATGGTTTTACAAATTTTAGTTGGCCTGAGAGGCACTCTCGAGCAGAGTATAGAAGAAATGTTGTAATGTACTGTCTTGTAAGTATTTTGACTTGGTCAAATTACATAAAAACAAAATTAAATTAAAAAATAAAATAAATAAATAATTAAACATTATGGGACTCTATTTTAAAAGCACATGGTTTTTCTCATGTTATTTCTAACCCAAGGTTTTTCCCATGATATTCTTTGGCAACAAAGGATATGCTTATTCCCAAGAAGACTATACAAGCAACATATAACTCAAATAGCATTTTTCATTCAAGGTGAAAACCCATGAGATTACATTCCTCTTCCATCAAAAGTGACACATATCAATTTCATAATCATGGTGACAAACCATCAAAAGAAGAATTCATGAGGAAAAAGAAGGTTTTAGTTTTAAATAAAGTGAGAATAAAGACAGTGGTTCAAATAAATGGAGATAATTTTAAAACTTTATTTATTTATTTGTATTTAAAGAGTTCATGCAATCTTAAATAAATAGATATATTTGTCATGTTCTTATACTCAAAATTTGAAAAAAATCGGATTTTTTCAACCTTTTTAGTTTTTACCATATTTCGAAGAAGTGGAAACATATTGTGTAGAGGTTTTACATAGTTTGCCTAATTAAGAAGTTGTGGAATTATCTATAGGAGCTATTTTATGGTTTTATTTTAGTTATTATAGCGATTTTGTTTAAGATGAATTCAAATGTTTTATTTTTAGTCAAATTTAAATCTATAATAGTTGACCAACTTAGCAATTTTTGTAATTGAAGTTGTATTTTTAAATGTAAAGATAAATGTAATATATTTAAAATTAATTTTTTTTAATTTAACCATTTAAATTTACCCCCTTTATTTTCATGTGAGTTTTTTTTTAATATTGTCTAAAGTAATTGAGTTGTTTCTCTCACATGAACTACTTTTATTATTTTATTGTTTCAAAAGAATATCAATTAAGAATATGTTCTTATATTATTGAAACTAAATGCAAACCATTGGTTTATGGAAGTCTTATTTTTGGGCTCAAATAAAAGAATTCCCATATAAAGGTTGTTGCCATGTATCTATGCCACAACTTCAATATTCATAAGGACTATTTTATTCTAAGTCGTAGATGTGAATCCCTAAGTCGCATCTCCTACAACCTGAAGTCACAATTGTTGCAACTTTAATGCATAATTGTGGCAACCCTAAGTTACAACTTCTATTCCCTTATTAAAATAAAAGAATTATCGTATAAATGTTGTTTCTATGTATTTATGCCTCAACTTCAATATTGAAAAGGAATTTTCAAGTATAATGATATCTTAATATATATGTTTTCCTGTATATATATAATTTTTTATTCCAAGTAGTAGATGCTACATGCCCAAGTCATGGCTTCTGCAACCTTAAGCATCAATTGTTGCAACTTTAACACATAGTCACTACAACAAGATACAAGGGATTATTTTATCGAACCACTGCTACAACCTTAAGTTATAGTTGTTGTCCCTTACTCAAATAAAATAATTCTCATATAAATGTCGGTTTCCATGTATCTATGCCTGAGCTTCAATATTGACAATGGCTTGTTAGGTATAATGATCTCTTAATTCCCCATTATTTTCAAACTGGCTATGACTTATTGTAAAGCCCACCCATTTTCTCTCACCATACATTCCACTATCTTAGAAATCAATTGCAGGGAGGGGATTCAGGCACTCATTGAATTTGAAACTTCTATGGGGTAATTTTTCGGCTCATGAATCATCTCATTCTAGTTACTCCCTTAAAGTGTCATTTTGAAGCAGTTTGTGCATATCATTCTAAAAAATAACATTAGTGGCAATTTTTTTGTGGAGGACCTTTTTTTATTCTCCAAAAAACTCCATTCCACTATACATTAGGTGATGTTTTTGAACTACATTTAATCTTATATGTGCTTGAGTTAACGAAGAGCTTTATTTAGAGCCTCTGAATGTCTAGATGGAAGCTCATTCATTTTTTTATTTATTTCCAATGATGTCGGTCTTATAATGTTGTTTCCTTCAAAATTCCCTTGGTCTTCCAATGTCCTAGTGTCAGCCTTCAGACACCCATTCTGACAGCACAAACGTCGCAACTATGGGAGGTTCGTCGTAATATATTTTAAAAAATATATCATGAAATCATTCTTTTGACCCCCTTTCTGATGGTAGAAACATAGCAACCATGGTAGGTTTGTCGTAATATCTTCCCGAAAATTTTGCAGCATTGTCGATCTTCCAACTCACATTGGGACAACACAAACATCATAACGATCGCAAATTTGTTAGAAAATATTTCTGTAAAATTCTCACTGATGACAGTCTTATAATGCAATTTCTGACAACAATATGTTGTCACAATTGGAAACTTTTTAGAAAAAGTTGACTTTCAGCAGGTCATCTGAGGACGGTTTGCAAAAAATATATAGGAGCATTTATCAAACTTTCAACAAAATGTCAATGAGTATATTCAATGAACAGATGTCAGAGATTCGATGATTACTATCATCATAATTTTGATGAAAAAGAAGATGTTGAAATTACAACTGCATCGAAAACGATGTTTCCTCAAATCTCCTTTTTCATTATAGTGACGAAACATCTTTGCAAAAATGACAAAGTGTCATCGTAAATTGGGTCAATATTTAGTAGTGTGAGATTGGAAACAAGGGTTGATGAATCCTACTTTTGGAGGTAGGCCATAATTCAAACCCATGTGCAAAATTTTCCCTCTACACCAATGCAACTGTTGACATCATCCCTCCTCGACCACAACTACTTGCTTACCCTGTTTATATCCCCAATAATGGTAAGGCATCCAAACTAAGCCATGGTAGTGGGCATGCAACTTACCCAACTTACTTCTTCTCTTCCTTAGATTGCCATGATATTCACTTGAGATTACATAGGACCTTAAACAAAGAACATCCTATTATACATATTGAAGATCTCAATGAGGAAATTCTGAATAAAGAAATGGAACCGGTTCAATCTCTAGATACCTCAAGAATAAACCAAGTTCACCAAGAACCATGGGTTCATCCTTACCTAGAAATATTGTACATAGAGAAACAAATTAGTCGTCCTAAATTTGATCTTCAAGGTGAGCTTAAAAATATGTGTTGGCATATCATTATTCCAAGAAATCAAGGATATCCCTACTTAATCAAAATTGGTAAGGGAGTTGTTTCTAAGGAAGCCCAATAGAAAAGGAAAGGATCCTCAAACCATTCACATTATGGAAAACTATGATACCTTATGACGGGGGAGTTCTCATGGAAAAATACTCAAACCCTAGGAGCCTAGTAGTGAATGTGTAGATCAACCATAGTCTCATCGCAATCACGTTGATTGACCTTAGTGATTCCATCAATGTTATGATTCATGAAACCATGGAATCTCTAGGAATTTTCGATCTTAGGAAGACCCCCATAGTGCTATAAATTGTTGAGAGATCAACTATCAAACTAGAAGTAATCTTGGAAGATGTAGCGATCTTAGTATATTCATGGGGATATCCCACCGACTTCATGGTCCTTCAATCCAAGTCTTCTATGCTAGGATATCCTTTAATCTTGGTAAGGCCATGCTTGGGCACTATAGATGCTTATATTGGCTATAGGTTTGGTAACATGATCATTTCCCATGGGATCTCAACAAAACAACTTCCCTATATCCTCCCACCAATATAAATCTTGAAACATCGCTTAGGTTGATGGTGAAGAGAGTGATAAGGAGGAAGTTTCCCATTTAACATAATTTGTGGAATTCAAAGAAATCAAATTTACATTAAAAGCAATAATCTAGAATAAATGAAAATTGTAGAATATTTAACCTCTTACAAAAATAATTAAATATTATATGAATCAATTAAAACTAAATATAGTAATGATTCCAAAGGAAATGTTAATCACAAGATTTGGGTGTCTTGAGCGTTAACTAAGGTGTTGTTCAATCTAGCAAGGATTTCAAAGGCAATGTCGATAAGGTAGTTATGATATGTTAACATGTTTCACTCAAGTGTTAGAAATAAAGATAATGTGAGAGAAGATAATGATAACAAAAATAACACATTAAATAGATTTCAACCTTGAAAAGGTAAACTCAAAAAAATGAGCTAATAGATTTATTATTGAATTGAGGCTTCTATGATCCATAATAGTTGAAAGAATGACTTCGGCGTAAATCACATGTAGACAGATATTTGTTGAGGCGTTTCGAACCAACTAGTGTGGTTCATCGTTAGGACAAGTTGAAGACACAGATCCAGCAAAGCATGTTAAATAGTTTGAGCAGAGACTCCAACAGCTAAATTTGAATAACGACTAATTTTGACTGAAGGACCCAGGTCAAAAATATTATTATTATTTTAATATTATTTTTTATTTTTATTTTTATTTTTATATTAATATTGTTGATATATTATTTCATTTATGTAAATAAGTAAAAATAGGTAAAACTAAATAAATAAGTGAATAGTATCAACAGTAAATTATTTATTTATTAAAATACTAACATTAGGTTGTTAATATAAACTAAATCTAATGGTATTGAAATACATATTATTTATTATTTTCTTTTATGGAAATAATTTCAATTACTTAAATATATACATAAATAAAATAAGCTAATGGTTAGTTATAAAAATGATCTGTTTAATCATATATAATATTATTAAATTATAT